>JXCR01129300.1:37868-53255 GCA_002079205.1 Phalaenopsis hybrid cultivar
CAAAGAAGTGTGCCAAGGCAGACCTGGGCTAAGGTGTTAAAGTAGAAACTAAAATTTGAGAGGATTTCTTGCACAAGAAAAGACTAAGAGAAAGGTGAGGGGTTGCGGTCTGGGTAGGAGAAAACAAGGGGAGCTACAATGTGTGGTGAAGCTGGATTCATGTGCTGATTGGGGGTTGTAATGCAGGAGAGCAGTTGCGGGGCAGCGTGGAGCTCCTGATGTTAGCTTTGGATGAAGGGAGTTGAGGGCTGTGACACGTGTGCGAGACAAGCTGGAGTGGAGGCTGTGTGCGGCTATTGAAGTGGTTGCTTGGAGTTGGGTCAAAGAAGGTGGTAGGTGGGTAAATGAGAGAGAGTTTTGCATCCAGCCACACGAGGATGAGGGCTTTTGATCATTGGACGAGGAGCGAGACTAGCAGTGGTGGAGCTATAAACGGGCAAGATATAGGATAGGGCTTAGTCTTGTAGTTTGTGTGAGCTTTATGGTGATGGGAACGAGAAAGAGTAATAGTGGAGAAAGGCGGGTCATTTGGCTTAGAGAGGTGAGCTGGGTGATGCAGTATACAGAGGAGAACATGATGTGTGAAAAGGGGAAGAACGTGAATAAGAGTGGAGATTCAGAAAGGGGTAGGTTTTGTTTTGATTTTGTTCATTCAATTTTGCTTTTGCGCATGAGGAAACCAGATGAGACAGATTCGACGAAGCCAGTAATTGGGCTAGATGATGCAACAATATCACATTTTAGGGATAGGTGATGTCGGGATAGATTTAATAAAGATATACATATATAATAAATATTTTTGTGTTTATTTCCTCTTTCTCATGCCTTGTATGCATGTCATCTTTCATGTGGAGACCCGTGTGATATGGGTATTGATTTCGGGTATTTTTTACATCATGGGCGCATTAACACGTCCATTTTGCGAACGGATGACTTTTGGTTAGTCTTTATGGTGATCAAAATAATTTGAGTCTGACTCGAGCAATGTTGCATTCAGTAATCTTGTTTTCAACACGTTCGATCAAATCAATCACGGAAGGCTTCTCTATGAGTAATTATGATGCTTTCAATGCGCCAACATATTCTGATTTACATACATATGCTATTTGGGTAGGCTTGACCGCACTTGAAGTAATCAATGCATCCAAAGTCCATTGTATCCATTGAGGAGTTTTGCTTTGGTAATTTTGGCAGTATGAACATAGTGGCATGGTTGTTTTCCAAATAGATGTCATTTGGGCAATTTCAATAGCAGTCGAGGCATCCCTGATTCGGTTCGCATGATGTTCCGTTTGTCATTTGTTGCTTTTGGTGGGATCGATTAAATATTCTTGTGGGCATTATTTTTTATAAGATCTGTGATGTTGAACAGGAGGACTTTAGTAGACAGGTAGAACTTCAGATTGAGAGGAATATATCTTCTAGCATAACTTTTGACTCAAGTTTTGATGGTCTTGGCGACGATGCTTTCCCATCACCATGAAAACAATCATCATAATACTATATTGTCAAGTTAGGATGAGAAGAGAAATTAAGCTATCATAGATTTATGATTAGGTTGATTTGTTTTTGGCCTAATTATGGTCGAAGGTATCAAGTGTGATTAAGAACTTTTTAGCTATAAAGGGTGGTCAATGCAATTGATTCTCATAAGTTGATGACTGTTATGCAAGAGATGGAATCTCTGCATAAGAATAATATTTGGATTTTAGTGAAGTTGCCCTAGGGAAGGAAATTGTTCACTGCAAATAGTATTTAAGAAGGAAGGTAAACCCGGAGTTAGAAGATGCTATAGATATGAGGCTAGACTAGTTGTGAAGAGATTCGGTTAGATTTTAGGTGTAGACTTTATGGATGAATTCTTTCCAATGGTCAAACATAATTGAATTAAAATTTGACTGGCAATTGTGGCTAATTACAACCTTAAGTTTAAGCAGATAGATGTAAAGACTACATTTTGTATGAAGAACTTGAGGATGACACATACATGCAAATGTTTGAATGTTTCATAGTTACAAAAAAGAAGACTTGCATTCTTTTTAAAGAAGTCTCTTTATGATTTGAAACTTTCTCCTAAGCTAATGAGTTTAAGTAGTTATGATAGTTTTACTACTTAAAGAGGAATGACAACTAGTCTTTTGTCTACTTGCTATCTATGTTGATGATATGTTGATACGGCTAAGAATAAGAAGAAATCAATAAGTTGAAGGCTCAATTATGTAATGAGTTTGAGATGATGTATTTGTGAATTGTAAAGAAGGTCCTCGATTTGTAGATTCATAGAAATTAAAAAGATGGTAATTTATTTTTTAATAAAAAAAGCTACATTAAGAAAATTTTGTACAGTTTCAATATTCATAATTCCAAATATATTAGTACTCAATTAATTGTGCACTTCAAACTTACATCAACTTTGTGTTCATAGTCAAATGATAGATTGAGTATGTGTCTCGAGTGTCATAATTCATTGTTGTGAGATATATGTTGTATGTTAATATATCTTCTCGTCTAGATGTATCATATGTCTTTAGTGTAGTTGGAAGGTATATGTGTAATTTGGGCAAGGAACAATGGAAAACTGTTTAGTTGATCCTTAGATACTTATGTGGAATATAAAAATATTTGTTTGCAGATTGAAAGAATTACATATAAAGTCATAGATTATATTGATTCGGTTTTTGCTATTGAACTTGGTAGTAGGAGATCACTTACATTATATGTATTTGTTGTCGGTGATTGTGTGATTAGTTAGAAAACTACTTTACAAACCACCGTGGCATTGTTTGCAATTAAAGGTGAGTACATGACAATTATTGAAGCTTGTAAAGAAGCTTTTTAGTTGAAAGATTTTTAAGAGAACATAGTGAATGCTTGAAGATTACCACAGTGTGCGAGACTAGGAGGATTATTTGTCTCATTAAAGATCAAATTTTTCATGAATACCAGGATAATGTTTGCTATCACTTTATTGGTAGAGTTATTATGTGTGGTGATATCCTTGTGAGCAAAGTTAGTACTCATGATAATTCTATCATTATGATGACTAGGGCTTTTTCAATTGTTAAGCTTGAGCATTGCTTAGACTTAGGGTCTGTTTGGCGGGGCTTTCTTTGTGCGGTGCGGCGGGAGGCCGCAGAAAAGGCTCGTTTGGCGCGGCTTTTCATCTGCGGCGACCACGAATCTGACTGAAAAGCGGGCCGCGGGATCGACCCCGCGGCTCCGCTTCGCTCCCGTGGCCCGGCTTCCCTCCTTCCGCATTTTACCCCGGTGCCCTCTTCTGCCTTCCTTTCGTTCGGCTGCGATCCTAGTTCAATCCCGATTTTTGCATCCTGGTTCGTCGTTCTTCTCCGTCATTTGAACACCTAAAGCTCCCGATTCCATGAAAATTTTATTGTGATCCTGATCGGCTTCCTAAAGCTCCCGATTCCATGAAAATTTCGGTCTTCCTCCTTCGTCGTTTCGGCTACGATCCTGGTCGGCTTCCCTCTTTCCGCATTTTACCCAGGTGCCCTCATTTTGCCTTACTTTAGTTTGGCTGCGATCCTGGTTCTGCGATCCCGATTTCTGCATCTTGGTTCGTCGTTCTCCTTCGTCGTTTCAGCACCTAAAGTCCATTCTTATTGAGCCATAAAATATGATAGATCGTCCATGAAAATTTATTAGGAAAATTTATTCTCTTATGGGTGGTATAAATGAAAGATTTGGGTGGTATAAAGGTATAAAGTGAAGTTTAGGTGTTATATATGTAAAAACATAGGAATTGGATGTTTTTGATGCAAATGTTCCACTTTATTTGGAAGCCTACGGAACATTGTCAATTCTGAATTAGTTGTGATTTTGCTTGAAAATCTTAAATTATAATCCTTATTTTTTTTATTTTTTNCGACGGCGCTTGCGAAACCTGTTGGAAATTGAAAATAATGTTTCATCTTATTCAAAATCTCAATTCAACTCAGTTTAATAATCTATTTGAAGAGTTTGAAGAAAATATTAACAAAGAAATATGTTATTATTTTGTTCTAAAGCTCATCAAAGGATATAAGCAAATTTAAACAACAAGGGGGTGTTGAATACGAGATTGTCGGGATCATAAGCCCAAGGAATGAAAGGAGGAAATTACGAGAGAGAGAGAGAGAGAGAGAGAGGAGTTGTAGCAGACAAATAAAAAGCTCTCCCTTATTCATAATATGGACCCCTATTTATAGGCTTAGGTCTCAATATTATAAACGTACATAATAACCCCGAGAAGATAATTTTTTGTAATTTATATGGTTATTTATATATAATGAGACCCGGGATCTATTTGATTGATAAGAGATATTGATCATTTGACAGGTCTTGGTTTGATCGAGTCATGGTCTGAAGGAGTCCTCTCTCATCGATCGTTCTGAAGGTTGATGATCTTCCTGAAGAACTTCCTGTCATCTTTTGTCGATCGCTCAACTAAAGTGTATTCTTCGTTAATGTTCATCCAAAATGATCGTCTATTACTATGTCCAATCGGTTGTACTTCCTTCCTAAATTGATCATCTGCTTTGAGATTCGTGCGGACACTTCTTCATTTGTAGTGGGGGAATCTACATACATAGCACCCAATTCCTGCCTGTCCATGCACAGCACCTAGACTTTATCTTCCACATTAATATCCCTAGAAACTTTGATATCACATACAGAAATATAGCCATTTCAACTTTTAAAAGGCTTTTCATGCATAGACACGGCATGTAAACGTTGAAGTTGAGGCATTAGAAGTAAATATTATATAAGATTGATATATGTATGCTCAATAACAGTGATATATAGGGGAGGTATCCGTGATTTTTTTTTATTTTTGCCTCATTCATACGGTGGACATACGTAGGTTCATATATATGTAATGAGCCGTCACAAAATTAACTCTTCGTTTCAGCAGTCATGGGCAGAAATAAATAAAAAACTCTACCTTCGTGTTTGTCTGCCACAACCACCTCCCTGATCTCGTNGTGGAAAACCCATCTCGCCCATTTTATGAAATGAAAGATGATAGGGGTTGTTTTGACAAATTCGTGTTCCCAAATAGGAAAATTATGGCCATGAGTTCTGCTGTTTTTGATGATTGAAATGAATTTTGAATTAATGATTTCAAAGTGTTCATTTATGATATATATTTGATGTGCCATTGGGTGTTATTTTCTTTCAAGTTCCCAGTAAACACTAATTTCCTATGTATTTACATGTAAGCCATTATATCTATGCATAAAAATGTGTATTTTTACTTTTTGAAAGTTAAAAGTGTTATTTTTTATGTGATATGAAAGATTTGGGCGGTATAATTGTAAAAGGTAAAATTTAGGTGTTAGATATGTAAATGGATAAGCATAGGCTGGTATGTATGTAAATGCCCCTAATCATATATTGTTACCTACATGAAACCTGTTTTCAAGCTAAATAGTGTATTCAAACAATTATGTTAATGAACTTGGTGGTGGTTTATGTTTATTGCCAGGAATTTGCATTTTTACCCGTATGAAAAGGATTCATTTATTATTCTAAAACTAGAGCTCTCATGCAAATGCATGCATCTTTATAAATTTTGTGGTGAGGTCTTTCTGCCATCATTATTGTTGCTACAGCTGCTTCTTTATTTGTCATTGTCATTAAATTATCCGCCTAACTTTATATTTATAAGCATAACATTCAAATCTTTAAAATCATAAAAAGGATATATTTACATTTTGAACCTTGTAAAAGGGTAATGTACTTATTTCCTGTATAGATTTATGACATTAAAGTGTTATAAATATAAATATTAAATTTTACATTTTAGATATGTTAATACATTACAAATTGGGTGTTATGCATGTGAAATATTCAAAAATATTAATTATAAGGTTCAAGGTGCAATATTGTATTTAGGGGGCTTAGTTAGGCTGTTCTTTTCAATAACCATAAGAGTATGAGGCGAAATGATTAATCGCATAGAGAAATATTTAAGCCAAAGAATTGGTTCTGATAATCTGTGGCCGCTGTTGTATCGTTGTCGTTAAATGGCTATTAAAAGAAAATAGTGGGATTCACGGGTAAAATTTAGCTTCTCATTTTTAGGGCTAGAAATCGAATATGTTAACTTGATTGCAGATTAGCAATAAAAGTGACGACTTGTTCTACAATTAATGTAGCGCTATGCTATTATTATCACGATCCGGTCCGGAGTCATGACAAAAGATGAATGCAACAAAATACAGATCTGATATGAGTTAACTAATTTATATCATCGACTGAAACATAATAACTTTGCATGTGAAACAATATAGCACAATCACTGAAGCAACAATACACTATAAATATGCCTGTAAAATATAAAAATAAAACATAATATGCAATAGATCTTATTGGCATTAGCGCTTGCAGTAGTAGGTTTTTCAGGCTCAGTATGAATAAATGTTTAAATTTGAGGTCAAATTGGTTGTCGTGGTTGACCTTGGGTCAGAGTTGAAGTTGTTCTCTATTCTTCTCTGTCCACCTGCAGTCTTCTATGGAAGGTCGCTTGAGAGGAGAAGTGTTATATGTTTTTTTCTGGATTGAATGATTTGATCTGACAGTTATTGTTGTCTTTAGCAATTGATGAATGCTCATGTTAATAGAGCATTTTACATAAATACCACAATTTTCTTATGAATTTTCATATCTAGCACCTAAACATTCATACTTGCATATCACTCAAACCTTAACATCACATCAAAAATACCAAATTCACCATCTTTTTAAAATTGAAGTATTATGCTAAAAAGGTGCAATAAGTTTAAACCTCAAACTTTGTTTGGTATATATTTATATATATGAAAATATATAAGAATTGTGTTTATTGTACGTAATTTTTCCTAAATAAAAAGAAAAATTTAATATATCTACCACATAAGTTTCTATGCACTTTATATATCTAGCATTTAAAATTTGATATTTGTATTTTTACATTTTTGGTGTCATAAATAAATATAAGGAAACGTGTGTTAGTAATTCTAATGTAATATTAAAGATTTGAGTGCCATATATGTGAATATGAAATTTTAGAGTGTTACAAATTATAAATATATAAAAACTTTGTTACAAAAAGAAAGATTCTCTCCTCTTCGTGAAGCAACTGTGGCTCAGACTTACACTATTTCCGTTGAACGATCAACATCCATGCTCCACAATCAACCACCTCTATTGGCTCTAACAATAAGAAAATTATAACCACCAAGATTAGACTAGCGCACAAGTGTTAATATATATCCAAATTTGTCTAGAAGACCTGAAAAAGGAATAGTGCTGAAGAATAGCAGAGAGAAAGAAGAGCAATAGCACACTAATGAACAATAAATTGGTGTAACCTTTATTCATTATAATGACCATCTATTTATATGAATAGGGCATCAAATAATTACATTATATGCCCCTAAAGTAAGTAGGTATGATTGGGGTATTTCAGTCTGTACATAAATCAACCTGTGGGGCCTATAGATGACGTTAGGCAGTTGTTAGGTCTAGCGGCGATTAAGCCGGGCGACTGCGAGGCTGGCGGCTACTCTATGGGTCATTCTACCATGAGACTAGGTGGTCGTTGGTTCAAGCGGCCCTCAAGTCATGTGGTTGGGAGACCAGGTGGCCGTAAAGCTCGGCGGCTAGGAGACCGAGGCTAGCATTAATCCGGACGGCTATTTGCTAAAGCTCCATGTCAATCTCCTTGGAATTGGAGGATCTTTTTCACTTTCTCGATCAATCAGAGTTTGATATTAACAAGTTCATCCGAGCAGGCCTGATTAGATGGATTCTTCAGAAGTGATTTACGATTTATCAGTCTGAGGTGTACCATCTTTCCTGAACATGGACTGGTTGGCTAAGCATACTGTCCTAGGCCTTCCTTGGTAGGCTCTGTGGGGCCATGTCACCTCATCTTTCATCCCTGAGATGTCTTTATGATTAGTGTTGACATGTTTTTGATGTCCATATACATACAGACAGTATATATGTGTGTATATATATATATATATATACATATATGTATATATATATACATATATGTATATATATATACNGGGCAATCACTTGATCTGCAAATGGTAGGAGAGACAGCAACAGACAAAAAATAATGAATAAACACTAGAATTGAATCTCTACCAAATCCTGCTGTTCTAAGAAATACCAAGTTCCGTGTGCAGAATCATGAACAATTCAATTGTCCTCTAGGCATTTCAAAAAAATAAGAAGAGACAACTTCCATAAAAAATGGCGCTTTAAAATGCTTGAACACCATGACTACAAAGCCTGCCTGCTGTTCTCAAACTCCATAACAAGTTTCTCTACCTGCTATATTAATATCTCTGAAACAGATATTTATTTCCATAAAATTCCATTAAATCCGAAGGTCAAATGAACGTCAAAGTTCAGTTGCACAAGCACTAGAAGTTGCCATTCTTGTGGGCAAATAAATTCAGCAAATTGTGTTGATTTGTGTTTGGGGATCATTTGGTTGCTTGTAAATCTAGATATAATCGGAAAATCATTATTTTGTTTTCACTTACTGGGAGTGTAAAAATGAAATCATTAGAACTTTGAGGTAAAATTAGTATTGACTTTCAAGTACATAAACCAAAACAAAATAATCTAGAAAATCCATAACATGTCCTCTAATTTCAAGAAAACGAATGAAGCGGGAGGAATGAAGCGGAAGGAATGAAGCGGGAGGAATGAAGCCGTAACTAAAAGAACAGAGATCACAATCTCGACAAAATGGCATGCTAAAAGTGAATTTTGCTGACTTTCGCAGTACAATAGCTTCTCTCACTGACCGAATCAGCATAATAAAAAACCCTGCATAAAACCCCGCCATCAGTGAAGGAGGCAACCAAAATCTCATTTAGCATACCTTGATGATGATACGATTCTGGGGAGGAAACGAGAGCTCCATGGATGGACGGCGGGTAGATGGACTCCGAAAAGATAGAGGCCGCTTTGATCTCATCGACGCTCACCTCCTCCCCACCCGTAGCAGGTAATGAAAAGTGCACGGAAGCGTTCCTGCCCACGTGCTGGTAAGACCTCCAACCCTCATCTTTCTTGTCGCGAGCTTCTCCTGAGAGCAGGGGTTGCTCCATCTTTTGCCGAGCGAAAGCCTTCGAAAGGTAAATGGAGCAACTGCTCTATAAATTTGGCTCATTTCTTAGCAGCGAAGAAGGCTCGCGGGCACGACTAACGCGTTTGAGAATTTGACTATAAAAATCACATCACAATAATTGTTTTTATTTTTTTTATAATTAATGAAAATTTAAACTTTATCAATATTAACACCTTGGTTAGGTTTCTATATTGTGTTTTTAAATTTAATTTATTAATTCAAATATAAGTAATGTCTCAAAACGATGCACACGTACTTTCAAATGGTTAAAAAAGCTCATAAACGCAATTTCATAAGCCCAGGAAAATCAGTTATGCAAATTATTGTATAATCTATTCTGACTCAAAAAACCTTTGAAGTTAAATTTATATTTAATTATCTTAAAATTTATCAATAATAGTGATTCATATGCATACAAAAAATATTTCCGCACGAATCTTGGGGCAATCCAACAATCAAGTCAAATGACGAACTGATGAAGGAATATGCCTACCAAGCGACAAACCTTACAACAAAAAGAGCCTTGTTAGGTATAGTCAGGGTCTTAAAAGATCTGACGATCAGATTAAAGCTAACTGATCAAAACCAGGTGGGATGGTCAACTAAAAGCCAACGAAAAGATCAACTGTGTATCCATTGATAGTCGAGACCACACATACCGTATAAGTTCACTTATCATTTAATGTACCTAGCAAATGTACTGTACTAAAAGAAAACCCCACAAAGACTAACAATTAGAGAGCATATTTGCAATTCTAAAACTCATACCCTTATGTCTATAAACAATGGGTCAATTTTCGAATAAAGATTGTGCATTATTTATTGTTCATAACTATCTTTCTTTGTCTCCCCTCTCTGTGTGACTCTATTCCTCGGGTGTGCTTCCTAAACATTTTTTGATTTAACATACTTTTAGGTGTGGTGTACATGTAACCATGAAATAAACATGAAGAGGAGCATTAGCAGCAGCAGGAAGAGACCAACCAGAGCGACGTGGTGGAAGCAGGATGCACGAGGGAGTTCGTAGAAGAATTTGTGCTACGAGAATTGTAAGACTTGAGAACTTAAATCACGAACCAGGCGTTGGGATAGTTCACACAAGTCCTTAGAGTGGTCACAACTCTAGGAGTAGCTATGGCTTTAAAAGGAGCACAAAACCCTCCGAGAGAGAGAGCACCGACACACAATGGAAGGAGTCTAAGCTATCCCCCTGAGAGAGGTGATGGTGTGATGTATCAGGACTGCGTCAAATCCATCCCAATAGTGGAGACACATTAGTTTGGGTGAGTTGAAGTGTTGTGCCAATTAGAGAACATTTTTTTCCTTAAAGTCTTCGGAGTTGAACCCAAGGAGAAATTCGAACTCCGAGCTTTGAAATTCTACAAGGGACAATCGAATCGCAACAACCATCTGACTGTTGGATATCGTGAAGACCCGGTCCACCGCAATTTAATTAGTTTTCTAATTAAGAATCTTACCTACCGCTCACCTACTTTCTCACATACCGCTCACCTACCACATCACACCTCCCACCTACCTCCGACCTACCACTCTCCTGGTTTCTATAAATAGACTCGTATGACTTTTCATATGCCACAAGCCAAGCAATGGCCAAGCAAAGGCCTCTAAGAGAGAAAGAGAGGAAGAGAGAGAGAGAGAGAGGAAGGGAGAGAAGAAAATAGAGATTTTCATGTAAACGTCGAGGCGCTCGACGGTGTAATTCCTCAAAGAAATAAAATCCTCTGCAACTCCGTGGACGTAGAAAAATTTGTTAAACCGCGTAAATCCGTTGTCGATCTGGTGTTTTTCTGCATGCAATTTTGTTGTTTCATTTTTCGTTTTACTGTCATCGTTTTTCACAACACTGACGTCTTTTGAATCGTCGGTGTGCTTGTTAAAGATATATGATGCATTCAAATGCTGGCTATTCTTCACTATGTTGAGGTCATCAACCCTGAAATGGTTCAACGCACTACTAATTGAGGTAATTACCTACTTCACTAAATTCATAAGTCTTTTTTTCTGGCACAGCTCGCTAGCCCCCAGAGGCCTAAACATAGGGTCCAATCCCCATGGCAACTTAAGCAGAGACCCAATGAAACTTTACACTCGTTCGATACACACTTTGAGAGAGAAACGTCATAGATAAAAGACTTGAAACCCAATACTACCTAGGACTCTTTGACCCAAGGATTGAGGCTTAAAAGGTTCCACTTCAACCTAAACCTTACTAACCTCAAAGTTTTGTTGAACTACTGAAGATGGCCAAAAAGCACATCAATGTTTATATGAACATTCCAAAACCCAAGCTCTTAGACCATAAACCTCAGAAGAGACTGCCACAAAGTGGCGGGTGGAGACTGAAGAAGAACACACGATTGCTCGTCCGCTAGTATTACAAAAATCATCCCCGCAACAACAAATGCAGTCAACTATCACATCAACCAAAGGCTACATACGAGGACCCACAACAACAATTGATTCAGTATCACAAAAGACCTACCTAGCACCATGAGCGATCATGATATGATCGCGAGGGCCCTCAGGCACCTCCTCTAAGGGTATCAATGATGAAACTAATGGACAACATCGAAAACAAGAAATTTTTGAAGAAAACACCATCGATGAGAGTCGAAGATTTCCTTAAAGACACCAGGAAGTGTTGTAAGTACCATTAAGATAATGGGCATGAAACGAAGAAATGCAGACACCTTCGCAGTTTAATTGAAGAGTCAATCAAGGTGGGAAAGTTGAAGGAGTTTGTGGCTCCAGAAGCTACAAATCAAATTCAAGGAAATGCCCGAATTGTGGAAGCATCGAATGGGCTAATCCACACCAAATCCATCCATATAGCTGAGATTGTATCTGTTATCTCTGAAGAAACTATATCATCTCATCAAGCTAACAAAAAGCGGCAACAAACTAGTGAATTGTGCATCGCCGCTTTTGCCTTAAAGGCTAAAAGCCATCCACCCATCTTCTTCACAGACGAGGATCTATCCTCAAAGGAAAACCCATACAATGATGTCTTTGTGGCGACAAGCTTAATCAGTAACTATTAGGTAGGGAGCATCTTGATTTACATGGGAAGCTTCTTCAACACGTTGTTCCAACCAACATTTGATAAGCCGAGCCTTTCAGGCAACCAAATGATCTTGTTGTTGGGTTTATTATATGGTTTCTTAGGCGAGGGGAAAAAAATGCTTAGACTAATATAACTTGCGATAAGCTGTGGAGAAAATGAAAATAGTTCACATCAACGAATGAATTTCTCATGCTAGATACTCCCTCAACTTATAATGTCATCTTTGGCCGCATGCTTTTGAACAGCCTAAGGGTTGTAATTTCTACCTATCACGTTGTAGTGAAATTTTTGGGGGATGGAGAAATCATCATAGTTAGTGGAAAATTAAAACATTCACAGAGCCATCAGCTGTGTGGAACAAGAACATCTGGATATCTAGAATTTGATAGGGGGGCTCGAGACCAACGGGAACACCTTCGAGATCCATGGCATCAACAGAGAGTTAGGTAAATATTTTCTAATCAGCGAAGCTTTTGATGTGAAGCAAAAAAATAAAACCTTTGCAAAAAATGCTGATAAGACCCATCCAAGAGGAAGTACAAAAGTTGAAATATGTCAATTACATTTCAGAGGTGCAGTACCCCATGTGAATTTCCAAAGTTTTAATGGTACGCAATGCTAATGATAAATTGAGAATGTGTGTTGATTTCACAGAATTGAATCAATATGTTCAAAGGACGAATACCTACTATTGAGGATTGATGCAATAGTGGATTCAACAGTTTGCCACTGAGTCCTGAGCTTTCTGGATGCATTTTTTGGGTTCCATCAGATTAATATGCACCACACTTACACAGAAAACATCCTTTATTACTAGTGAAGGAATGTATTATTATAATGTAATGTCTTTTGGGTTAAAACTTACTAGAACGACTCACTAACGTCTCATGGATACAATTATATTGAATCTAAAAGGAAAAAAATATTGAAGTGCATGTTGATGATGTGTTACTTTAGAGGCGGCCGACCACAAAACACATAGAAGATTTAAAAGAAATCTTTAAAACTCATAAGAAATTCAACATGACGTTAAGACCTTTAAAATGTATATTCGGAGCCTCGACAATTAAATTTCTATGATATCTTCTAATCCTTAAAGACACAAAAGCCAACCCAAAAAAAAACCCAAGTGCTCGTTGACATGCCATCCCCATAGAATGCTAAGGAAATTCAATACTTAAGCCGGTCAATTGGTTGGGCTCAGCTGGTTTATATCTAAATCTGATAATAAATGTGCAAATTTCTTCAAAGTACTAAGAAAAGTAAGAAGTTTTGAGTGGACCGTTGAGTTTGAAGAAGCATTCACAAGCATTAAAAGATCTCTTGACTCTCCCCCTCTACCTCAAAGCTTGAAATCGAAGGAAGAACTTTCTTTATACATAAGTGTGGGTGGTGGTCGACGATAGTTGGCGGTGGTCGACGACAACAGGAGTGGTGCTGAACTTCAGTTTCTTCTCAATGCTTCAAGTTCTTTCTCAATACTCAGGCTCTCATCCTCAAGACTTGAGCTCCCTCTCTCTGTCCCCCCCCATGAGATGGATGGAGCTATATTTATAGTATTTTTGTTGCAACTAAACTAAGAATATGAAGCACTTTGATCGGACTGCAGAGCTTCATTCGATTAGACGATATTTGATGGACATTTGAGTGTCTTAACGTTGTCAAAATTGAGCGATCTTGGGCTCGCTGGATTCTTCTTGTCGAGACATTCAATTTGACTATAGGCTTGCTATATTTGACATTCATTTGACCTTTCACATGTGTTTGGAAAACATTCAAGAGTCGTTTAATGACTTGATCTGAGCTCGATTTAGTTCAGATCTGATCAAAGTTGGACCATTGAGCCCGTCTCGTCAAGTTGGTTAATATGACTATACGTTTGCTGAAATCGTAGTTTTGGATGAGCTTTTATCAATATTTGTACTTTTTTTACTCAAAATTTTGTCTTGATATCCGTGTCATATTTTGTGATATGTGCCGGATTATGGAAATTTGTTTATGATATATCAATTACTATTAATGAGTTAGGTGAAAAGAAACAAATTTTATCTGATATTTACAACAAATCGTTATTTTTTCTATAATTATTGAACCATATTATATATGCCAAGAGTCATTTTACTTCTAAAATAGAAGTTCTGTGGTCAATCCATCTCATAAAAAAATTTTGTTCTTGTCTCGTATATATTTCAAGCAGGCCATTAAATATCTCGTCTATGAATCAAATTCTTTATAAATTGTATGTATATATATATATATATATATATATATATATATATATATATATATATATATATATATATATANCGGAAGACTTGAGCTTATTGTATAAAAATGATCTTAATTTACTAGAACTAAATGAAAATATGACACTAAATAGGACGCGGTGGAGAAAAAGAATTCATGTAGCCGACCCCATGTAGTGAGATTAAGGCTTTGTTGTTGTTGTTGTTGTATCCTTTATCATTGTATCACTACAAATCAGTCTCACTGTTATAGCCTTCATCGTTGTATTATCATATTTCTTTCCCTTTTTTTTCTAAGAAGAATTACATTTACACAATTCATAAACAACAAGCCCACGTCCTTAGTGTCGGGTTTGCAATTGAGATATGTAATTTATACCCAATGAGAAAGTTGTAACACATCCATGAACAACAAGCACGCGTCCTTAATCTCAGGTGTTCTTGAAATTGAGATTTGTAATTTCTATCCAATGGAAAAGTTGCAAAACATCCATTAACATACCAATTAAATGGAAAAAAACTAAGTGATTATAATTAGTTTATTGGTTCTAAAAAGGAACGCAAATGTGCAATTTGCAAGGCAAAAGACAAAAATTATTAGAAGCAACTGAAAACAAATATATAGCAGGTACTTGTAATCTGGCATCTTGAGAAAGAAAATTATTGTCATTCTCACTAAGGGATTATCAAATAAGATCTTTAACAAATTATCAATCAAGATTAGAAAGGATGACATCCATTTATTCACTTGAGAATGAACATGAAATGCCTGCAAAATTTCTGCTAGCTGGAATCCAAACTCACCAAGACATGCCCCTCATTCCTTCCTTTCTCATCCCAACCTCGTTAATCTGTGAGAATCCCTACTACCTACTTATCAGTCAGTGTATGTGACTATTATTCTACCTAGTAATCAAACC
>JXCR01129301.1:5616-75246 GCA_002079205.1 Phalaenopsis hybrid cultivar
TTTGACATCCCTAATATTAATATATAAAAATAATATTATATATTAATTATATAACTTATATTATATAAATATACAATATCTATATTAGTATATTACTACTATAGTATATTAATATATTATTATTATTATTTAATTATATATTATAATTTATAAAATTTAATGTTTTAAAATATAATAAATTTTTTATATATAATTATTTTATATTATTTTATACTTCAAACACTAACGATTCGAACACGAACGAACGCATCACTGTTCGTGTTTGGTTCGTTTTACTAACCGAACGTAAAAAAAATTTTCGTGTTTGTCTCGTTTACTTATTGAACGAATCGAACACGAACTCATTGACGAACCGAACACGAACTGTTCGCGAACAACGAGCTTTTTTGACAGCCCTACCTCCAACACCCCGTTCAGATAGGACTCAAGCTTCCATGCACCAACTGTTATGATAGGACTTTGACCCATGTGAACATATTGATTATTATAGAACCATCATGCATATACAACGAGACGTTGATGCGCTCCTCTGTCAAGTTTTTCCGACCACCCTTAAAGGTCATGTGCGTACTTGGTTCTATTCCCTCCCGAGAGGAATTATTCACACTTTCGATGAATCTATTGGTGTCTTTATAGAGAAATTTATAACAATTCGAAGGATAATTTAAGACTTATCAATTTGTGTAACTCGTCAAAATGAAAGAGGGTCACTTAAATAATATTTTTAAAGATTCTTCATTGAGGCTCGTCAAATTCCATGACTGGACCTAGGGTTACTGACATTTTTGTAGGAAAGTTACGTCCTTGGCCCTTTTACTCATCATTAATGCGGGAGACAATTTGTTCTCACACCACTGTTGAATAAGTTATTCACACACATCAAAGATAGTTTGAATAATCTTCTAGCAAATACAAGCACTCTTAGATAAGATGCACATGCCTCCTATGGAAAGAAACAAGCAAAGTCAAAAAGACCAAAAACACTATCAATTTGAGACATTCCAAAGCCACTAAAAAATCCAAAGGGCGAGGGTCAANTGAAATTATACAGCTACAACATGTATTATATTTGCAAAATACTCGTCGCTTTTATCTTAATATGAATGCTTCTAATTTAAATCTTTCAAATTGACACAATTTATATTTTTAATAAAATATATTATAAATTATAAATTAAATGATATCACCAAGTCAAATGTATTTCTTGAAATGAAGGATTTATTGACACTTATATGCCAAATTAAATTGATATTTTTTTAAATTATATAAATATTATTAAAACATAAAAATTATAGCGAATAAAATGATTGAATGAAATTAATATATCACTCTTTTAAACATACATCAAATTTAATTAGATTAATTAAAATATAATTAACCTAAAATAAAATCTCAATTAATAATTAACTAATAAGTTATTATATCAATTGGGGAAAACAATTATTAAGCTAGTAAAACTAATGTCCCATTAGTATACTAATTTTAACCAATTTATCAAGATTTTCTAAGCAATCAAATTAAATCATAGTAATGATTACAATTTAATTTTTTTAATTAATAATAAATGTTTAAAACCTAATTGGAATATTATAATTCAAGAAGATCTACATAAAGACTGCATAATCTCTATGTATTGTTATACTATTCAACAATTAAATATTTATTTAACTAATTAATCTCCACTAATAATTTTATTAAACTAATTATATTAAATAATAAATTTACATCCATTAATTAATTCTCAATAAAAAAATTAGTAAAATAATTAATAATTATTAAATTTAATATATAATTTATGTTATAAATTAATGTTCTAATAAATATATAAATTTATTGAGTTATAATTAATTTCATAACATTTTAATTAATTATTATTTACTAAGTAAAATTAAGTTAAAGCCACAGAACCAGCTTCCCTGTCCCCTCTCCGACCCGAAACCCTCGCCGCCGACCCCCCGGTTTCGCCCAAAACCATCGCCTCCGTGATCGAAAGCTCGCAAAAGCAGTCGCGGTTAGAGGTCCGAAAGCAACGACGGATCACGACGCACAAAGACATCCCAAACTCCCATCTTTCTCCTCCTTCTGGTCCGCTCCTACGGGAAACCATTGAGGAACTTCTCCTCGTCCTCTCTCGGTCTTCCCCTGCACACCTTAGCTTCTCTAAATCCCGTTCCAACGGGATTTACTAAGTCCTGGATTTAAGGCAAAACGGTGGAAAAGCGGGATTTAACATCAATCCTGCTTAAACCGGCTACCAAAAGGCTCCGAAGATTTCCGCGTTTTCTCCACTGATCGAAATTTTTTGTGGGGGCTCTTTTCATTCGAACTTGTTATGGCGAAGAAGAAGGAGAGGGCGGTTAATGTCTCGGGTAAGCCAAAGCATTCGCTTGACGTTAACCGCATCAATGGCGCAACAGACAAAGGAACTAGGTCTGCCGGCACGGTCCGACGACTTAAGATGTACAATACTCGCCCCAAGCGAGACCGGAAGGGAAAAATCCTCCAGCATGAGTTACAATCGAAGGATCTTCCGAACACACGCATCGAGCCCGACCGCCGCTGGTTCGGTACGCCTTCTTTAAATATTTTCTCTTTTTCTTAAAGTTGGTATTTTTGTTCCGAGTCTGCGGTTGAAGACTTGAAGAGAACCTGATTGTGTGACAACTGTGTTACAACTTGTCTATTTGCTTCCGATTAGTGCGTTATTCTTAAAAATGCAATGTCCATTTGTATGATACATAAATTAAGTATCTAAATAAGTGCATTATCTTGTAAGTTTCATTCTTCAATTTCAGAACTTAGAACTGCTTTTCATAGTAGAGCGCTTGCAGATTTATAATTATCACTGTATTTTTTCACCACACTAGTTCAGAGCTGGTATGGCTGATGTTTTCTCGTTACCAATTTTTGAATGCAAACCACGATACTTTGCTGTGTACTTCTTTCATCACACTCACAAAATGGTTTCGGTAATAGATCTGATGAACATGAACATGTAACAGCGGTGCTTAAAATCTTAGTTCTGGCAAATTTGTTTATTTTTTTTTACTGAAATGCTACTGAAGCTGGTTTAAGGTGTGTATGCAGTTATTTTACGTTTGCATTTCAGTTGTCATTGAATGAGTTTGTTTAGTTTTCTATTATTTATAGGCTAATATGGCTTATGCTTTTAGGTAACACTAGAGTTGTAAATCAGAAGGAGCTTGAATTTTTTCGAGAGGAGCTTCAAAATCGACTATCAAGCAACTATAATGTCATTTTGAAGGAGAGGAAGTTGCCACTTTCTCTTCTTAATGATCATCAAAAGGTATGATTTTCAGTTGTTTCCCTGATACCAATGCTTAGAAATTTAAAGTTATGAATTTCAAATTCAGAACTATAAATTTAAATTTATAGTTATGAATTTTCTATTGTGCTGTCTATTTAATGTCAGTGCATGCATTTTAGCTGCCCTTCTGATTGTTTTATTTGTATGCTTGAAATTACCTTTTGGTTTAGGTTTTTGAATAGTGCTGTCTCCAGCTCAATTGGATCTTTTACATGCTCCGTACTGAGAATGATTTTTTATTTTTATTTTTTTGGGGCATGCTTAGGAAGGCTATCTGATGTTCAATTTAGGGATTAATGGAAATTTATGGGAAATAATAGCAGCATTAAGGGCGGTTTCGTGTCCATAATATTTTATAATAATTTTTTTTTGTCTTCTTTTGGATCTATAAGCCACTAATTAATCAAAGGGAGTACATTTAGATGCAGAATTTTAAAAATGTTTTTTTTTTTTTTTTCATTCTTATGTTTTGGATTCCTATCATCACAGCAAGCAAAAGCTCATCTTCTGGATAGAGAGTCTTTTGAGGATGCTTTTGGACCAAAGAGGAAACGAAAACGTCCAAGGCTTTTAGCAGCTGACTATGAATCATTGATTAGAAAGGCTGATGGATCCCAAGGTGCATACCAGATCTGTAGCTTTTTTAGAAGGAGGCGTTCCCTTTTGCTAACAATTGCTCTTTAATTCAAACTGAAATGCTCTAGACTTACCACTCAGTGTAGGAAACTATATTTTCTGTTTTCTTAGTACCAATATTTAAATTAAAAAATAATCTTCAGAATTATTCCTACTTCAAATTTGCAAAACATTCTAGAGATACTGTTAAGTAGCTTATCGGTACTTGATGAAATTTGTTCAGAGAGCTGCAATTGATATGCTTATTATGTTTTTGAAAGTGCCGAGCTACTTCTTTTATAGCTTTTAGTTGTAACTTATAAAGTGTTCTTTTTAATTTCAAGATGTCTTATGTAATGCGTGATTGGTCGAACTTTATTGTTCTTTTGTATTTTTTTTGAAATAGTTAGGGTTGTTAATTAAGAAATGAAAGGAGCCATGGATTCTTGTGCTAAATAAAAGCTTTTCGTTCCATAAATTCTCTTGCTTAATAGGGAAATAGGATTGTAATGGATTCATGTGCTTAATATGAAATAGTGGTTTGCTCCCTCCCCCCATCCATCCAAAATGAAAGTTTTTTATAACATTATTAATTTATAATTAATAGCTGTCAAGTATTTTTGATTTTATTTGTGAATGGGTAAAGTAAGCTTCCTAGTCATATCTTCTTTTTTGCATGTTATCATAACTAGATTATGGTTATACTTTCAATATTTATTATTTTCTCTCATTTATTATTTTAATACTTGTCATGTCTTATTATCTTTACTTCTCTTCTATAGAGTGGACCATTATGTCCGGTGAAAATCATACTAAAGGAGAATTCTAAGGGATACAAATCACCTATCATTTTAATGAAAGAAATTGCCTATAGTAGCCTCAGATTGTGAAGACCTTCCTGAAAGGAAATTGAAAAATCTATCATCTTATTGATCTTCTGTTGAATTTGAGAGATCCAAAGCTTGTACTTTGGAATTAAGTAAATTTCATGATCATTTAATGATTATAGAATACCATAATGTCGGAAATTTGTGGACCATGCATAAAGAAATTTTTGGGAAGCTGTCGAACAGTTATCTAAAAATTCAATATGATGCCCTCATCTATAAGATTGAGATGAAGATCTCAACAATCAACGAAGATAACCTTTTTGCCACTGAATATTTTAATACAATGAAGCCCTATCAGCTAGATTTAGATTACTACGAAGATCTTAGGATGAATTGTAGTGATAATATAGTGATTCTCAAATAATATATAGAAAGAGAAAGGTTTTGAATTTTTTGCAGGACTCAATAGTGAATTCAATCAAGGTATCATTCCGATTTTAAGCAAAGTGACCCTAACATCCCAAAATAAGGTCTTCTCACATATATGAATTGAAGAATGCCTGATACGAAAGCCATGTAAGGAATGGGATATTAAAAACATCAAGGAGTCACACGTTCTCATAAAATATTTCACTGACGTAAACATTCATTTTTTAATGTGTTGTTGATTATCTAACTATTACAGGTAATGACTATGAAAAACGGGTGATGACATTGAAGAAAATGATTTACTTCATAAAATGTTTGTCATATTGTTTGAAATCAAAGAACTCAAAGAGCTTAAATATTTTCTAGGTATAGAAACAGACTTCAAAAATGAATTTTTAATTTCCAAAAAACTATGTTATATATATTTTCAGAGAAGTAAAAATGACCAAATATAAGTTATGTGAAACTTTAACTGAACTAGGTTAGAAACTGAACTTGGATGAAGACTAAACTGAAGTTGATATTTGGATAAATATCATATATTAGTTGAAAAATTAACCTGCATATCTCACACACGCTTTGACATCATTTTGATTGCAAGTCTTATTAATCAATTTTTATGCAAATCGAAGAAATCTCTTCTTTAAGCTGCGTATAGAGTTTTTATGTATTTAAAATCAACTTGAAAAAGTGATTCCTTACAAAAGATATGGAACTTCAAATTAAAGTTATATTGATGAAGAGTATGTAGGATCACAAATAAATTGGAAATTCATTTCATAATATTGCACATCATTAGAAAAATATATGATAACATAGATAAGCAAGCAACAACCTATTATTTTAAATGGATGTGGATAAGCATTTCATTAAAGAGGAACTGGAAATTTGTTTGCTTTGTACTTTGTATGTTTGAATAGAATGTCAGTTCTTCAACATATTTATTAAAGGGCTTTATAACTATGCATTCAAAAATATCTTAAAGCAAATTTGGAGCGGTAAATCTCTACCAAACATGTGAAGTGTTTGAAGTAGTAAGATTGCTAAATAAGAATTGAAAAGAGTGAGAAATTCATGTGCTAATATGGAAAACTATATGCTATAGATTCGTGTGCTTAACATGAAAAAGAAATGCCATGGATTCATGTGCTTACTATGTAAATCACTGTCATGGATTGCTATCTATTCGCACTAGAAAAAATTGGAAGTTTTGGATAACAGTTTTAATTTTTAAATTCCTTGTCATTAATATTTTAGTTTTTTAGATAGTTTTGTGTTTAAGCGATTATTGAGGGAATAAATAAAGGGAGTTTTCTATCTACTTTTTTTTCTATATTATCCTTGGTGTTCAACAAAACTGATGAGCCAATTTATAGATAATGATTAAAATTGCTTCTGCAACTAAATCTGTTATATTACATTTTTTTTCCCTCCATCTGAGGCTTCTTTCATACATAGATGCATTTGAGAAGAAAATTTCTGCCAGACCATCTGGAGAAGAGAATGAAGAGGATGGCTTCAGAGATTTGGTGAGGCATTCAATGTTTGAGAAGGGTCAGAGTAAACGCATTTGGGGTGAACTTTACAAAGTTGTTGATTCTTCAGACGTAGTTGTCCAGGCAAGCGGCCATTTCCTTTAATCTTATAGCTTTATTGATTAATTTGATCTTAAAGCTTTTAATTTGTCCATATTTGTGTGCCTTTTTTTTTTTTTTGAGACAACACTTAAAAGATTTAGAATGCTTCTGGCCACATTGGCTTTTTTTTTTTTTGTTTGATTTTCTTTTGGTCCTCGCAAGCTTTTTTTTTTTTAATCTTTGTTTTATTGTTTTTTGGTTTCCTCCAAGAGTAAAAAAGTATTCTTGAGAACGATTTGTGATGGATAGGAGATCCATTCAAATGCCTTTTTTCCAAAAGGTATTATCCCCTCAACTCTATTCATGACATTCCTTCAAAAAATATGACCTTTTTAGTTTCATAGTTATTGATAAGTATGAAAAATATATACTTAGTAGTAGATTTGATTCATTACAGGCTATAATCATACGGTGTGTGGTGCTTGATCTCGGCAATTCTCTTGGTACCAGATTGTTTTTTGCACTTGGAAATAACTTATTTATTTTTGTAAAATGCATCTTCATTGATTAGGGATGGCTTTTAGGTTAGTTAGATCAACTTGAACATGAAATTTTTGAGTTTAGTTAGACTTTAACTCTACTTGAAAGCAAAGTACATTTTGAGTCAAGTGGGCTCAACTCGACCTACCTCAACATAACTCAATTTCTAGTCAACTCAAATTCATTTTGACTGAACTCGCAGTCTTAAACTTTTAGTCCAAAGAAATTGAATCATTTATTCGTGTTGATTTGACTTGAATCTAACTTGAATTTCCTTGAACCACAGTCAAAATGTATGCATAATTTGCTTGAAAACCTTAGACAACTAATGAAAACTGAAATTATTACAGTTAAATAAAAATTAAGCACATTTTATAGTTATCATAAATTGATTTTTAATTTAATAAGTTACAAAATTATACTAAACAAATAATGAATTTTAAGTGAGAATAATATTGTCTGAATGTTATATCTTACATGATTGTCCAATTTAACCACACAATTGAAAATTTCCTCGGTTATCTCTCCAAATACATTCTTGATTATCCATAAATGATTATCAATTCTTTGTGCTCCATTCTTTTAGTTTTCATGAATAGAAAGTGTTCGTTTTACAAAATGCAAAGAAAACTATTTATTATTGATGCGATTTTGATTGAAAAATATAAAGTATATGTTAGTAAAAGAATTAAGAGTTTCGATGAGAGAATGTCATTAACAAACTCATAGTCAAATCACACCTGAAATAAGTTCTCAACTATAAAATGAAATATAGTTTAGATTAGGCAATTGCCATTTATGTAGTTTTTTCTTCTTATGAATGATGAAGACAAGGCATGATAGTTATGTAATTTCAAAGGACCAAGTAGAATATATGTTCCTCGTCTGTTTTTAAATGATAAAATATAATGAAAGTTAACTGATCAATAATTTGCTTATTTTATTATAAGCGAAAGTAAAATAAAATAAAATGTTGTAACAAAAAACTAGAATTTACAGTAGGCGTGGATAAAGATCAAGTGCANTATGCATAAAGAAATTTTTGGGAAGCTGTCGAACAGTTATCTAAAAATTCAATATGGTGCCCTCGTCTATAAGATTGAGATGAAGATCTCAACAATCAACGAAGATAACCTTTTTGCCACTGAATATTTTAATACAATGAAGCCCTATCAGCTAGATTTAGATTACTACGAAGATCTTAGGATGAATTGTAGTGATAATATAGTGATTCTCAAATAGTATATAGAAAGAGAGAGGTTTTGAATTTTTTGCAGGACTCAATAGTGAATTCAATCAAGTTATCATTCGAATTTTAAGCAAAGTGACCTTAACATCTCAAAATAAGGTCTTCTCACATATATGAATTGAAGAATGCCTGATACTAAAGCCATGTAAGGAATGGGATATTAAAAACATCGAGGAGTCGCACATTCTCATAAAAAATTTCACTGACGTAAACATTCATTTTTTAATGTGTTGTTGATGATCTAACTATTACAGGTAATGACAATGAAAAACGGGTGATGACAATGAAGAAAATGATTTACTTCATAAAAAGTTTGTCATATTGTTTGAAATCAAAGAACTCAAAGAGCTTAAATATTTTCTAGGTATAGAAACAGACTTCAAAAATGAATTTTTAATTTCCAAAAAACTATGTTATATATATTTTCAGAGAAGTAAAAATGACCAAATATAAGTTATGTGAAACTTTAACTGAACAAGGTTAGAAACTGAACATGGATGAAGAATAAACTGAAGTTGATATTTGGATAAATATCATATATTAGTTGAAAAATTAAGCTTTGACATCATTTTGATTGCAAGTCTTATTAATCAATTTTTATGCAAATCGAAGAAATCTCTTCTTCAAGCTGCGTATAGAGTTTTTATGTATTTAAAATCAACTTGAAAAAGTGATTCCTTACAAATAATATGGAACGTCAAATTAAAGGTATATTGATGAAGAGTATGTAGGATCACGAATAAATTGGAAATTCATTTCATAATATTGCACATCATTAGAAAAATATATGATAACATAGATAAGCAAGCAACAACCTATTATTTTAAATGGATGTGGATAAGCATTTCATTAAAGAGGAACTGGAAATTTGTTTGCTTTGTACCTTGTATGTTTGAATAGAATGTCAGTTCTTCAACATCTTTATTAAAGGGCTTTATAACCATGCATTCAAAAATATCTTAAAGCAAATTTGGAGCGGTAAATCTCTACCAAACATGTGAAGTGTTTGAAGTAGTAAGATTGCTAAATAAGAATTGAAAAGAGTGAGAAATTCATGTGCTAATATGGAAAACTATATGCTATAGATTCGTGTGCTTAACATGAAAAAAGAAATGCCATGGATTCATGTGCTTACTATGTAAATCACTGTCATGGATTGCTATCTATTCGCACTAGGAAAAATTGGAAGTTTTGGATAATAGTTTTAATTTTTAAATTCCTTGTCATTAATATTTTTGTTTTTTAGATAGTTTTGTGTTTAAGCGATTATTGAGGGAATAAATAAAGGGAATTTTCTATATACCTTTTTTCTATATTATCCTTGGTGTTCAACAAAACTGATGATCTAATTTATAGATAATGATTAAAATTGCTTTCGCAACTAAATCTGTTATATTACATTTTTTTTTCCATCCATCTGAGGCTTTTTTCATACATAGATGCATTTGAGAAGAAAATTTCTGCCAGACCATCTGGAGAAGAGAATGAAGAGGATGGCTTCAGAGATTTGGTGAGGCATTCGATGTTTGAGAAGGGTCAGAGTAAACGCATTTGGGGTGAACTTTACAAAGTTGTCGATTCTTCAGACGTAGTTGTCCAGGCAAGCGATCATTTCCTTTAATCTTATAGCTTTATTGATTAATTTGATCTTAAAGCTTTTAATTTGTCCATATTTGTGTGCCTTTTTTTTTTTTTTTTTTTTTNCAATTCTCTTGGTACCAGATTGTTTTTTGCACTTGGAAATAACTTATTTATTTTTGTAAAATTCATCTTCATTGATTAGGGATGGCTTTTAGTTGAGTTAGATCAACTTGAACATGAAATTCTTGAGTTTAGTTAGACTTTAACTCTACTTGAAAGCAAAGTACTTTTTGAGTCAAGTTGGCTCAACTCGAGCTAACTCGACATAACTCAATTTCTAGTCAACTCAAATTCATTTTGACCGATCTCGCAGTCTTAAACTTTTAGTCCAAAGAAATTGAATCATTTATTCGTGTTGATTTGACTTGAATCTAACTTGAATTTTCTTGAACCAAAGTCAAAATGTATGCATAATTTGCTTGAAAACCTTAGAAAACTAATGAAAACTGAAATTATTACAGTTAAATAAAAATTAAGCACATTTTATAGTTATCATAAATTGATTTTTAATTTAATAAGTTACAAAATTATACTAAACAAATAATGAATTTTAAGTGAGAATAATATTGTCTGAATATAATATCTTACATGATTGTCCAATTTAACCACACAATTGAAATTTTCCTCAGTTATCTCTCCAAATACATTCTTGATTATCCATAAATGATTATCAATTCTTTGTCCTCCATTCTTTAAGTTTTCATGAATAGAAAGTGTTCGTTTTACAAAATGCAAAGAAAACTATTTATTATTGATGCGATTTTGATTGAAAAATATAAAGTATATGTTAGTAAAAGAATTAAGAGTTTCGACGAGAGAATGTCATTAACAAACTCATAGTCAAATCATACCTGAAATAAGTTCTCAACTGTAAAATGAAATATAGTTTATATTAGGCAATTGCCATTTATGTAGTTTTTTCTTCTTATGAATGATGAAGACAAGGCATGATAGTTATGTAATTTCAAAGGACAAAGTAGAATATATGGCCCTCGTCTGTTTTTAAATGATAAAATATAATGAAAGTTAACCGATCAATAATTTGCTTATTTTATTATAAGCAAAAGTAAAATAAAATAAAATGTTGTAACAAAAAACTAGAATTTACAGTAGGCGTGGATAAAGATCAAGTGCAGTATCTATACCTTATTTGTTTTAAATCTCAATATGTAGTAAAAGTAAACAAACTAATAATATGACTTTATTATGAATATCAAGAAATAGTGTAGCTAGTTACAATAAACTAGATTTCACAGTAATTGATATAGAAAAGGATGTGTAATATCTCCTTATAAATTCCAGATCATAGAATAAAATAAAATTCAAGAATTCAGTAATATGACAATTTTATGAATGACAAGAACTAATGTAGTAAAACATAACAATATCATGATCATTGAAGATAAAAAAATCATATGTAATGTTCTTTAATGCATCAATTTTAATCACAGGATATGACAGAAGTCAATAAACTAATCATGTGACTTGTTTATGACTAACTAAAACTTATATGCAAATAAAAAAAAAATCAATTTCTTAGCAAATGAATATATAAAATCAAATGTCATATAACTGCACTATTCAATTTTATATCACATGATCGAACAAAAGTCAAATAACTAATAATGTGGTTCCTTCTCTATGTTCATGTTTTCCTTGGTCCTTGTTGACTAAACGAATAATTATCACCTCATAATTACTTTTCGTGTCATTCACATCATCTTATAAATCAAAACGGCTGTTAATACTTTCAACATATAGAAAATAAAAAAACAGTTATTGGCTCTAGTTGCATTCAGACAACAGTAAACATGTATCGGCTTAAAGGAGTTCACAGTTGGAAGTGGATATAGTTAACCTTTATAAGTTTTATGCAACCCTGACATAATTTTTTTCAAAATTTTCTCTTGCTATCCTTAATTTAGATTATCTCAAATTGTTCTTCCTCTTCACTTGTATTCTTCTTTCTCTTGTTGTCTAATTCCCATTGCCACCATCTAAAACAAAAACAACTAAGATAAGTTCATCGGGCTGAATGTTGACTTTTGTCTCTATCTTATCAGTATCCTTGGGCTTTGAATTTTCATTGACTGAGTCAACAGTGTCATCAATTGCGTCATTTGGGGGTTTCATTGCTAGAATTAGGGAAAAAAAAGGAAAAATATTCTTGATTTCTATTTCGCAGGAAATGTCGAGGGTCAATGGAAGAATTGAATGAGATGGACATTATGATAGGAGACAAGAAAGGCTATATTATTGTCACTATGTACAACCACTTTTATTACTCCATGCGTTGTTCAAGGTGTCATTGAATGATGATTACTTTTTATTTTTACATTCAAGTTAACTTTAATCGTTATTCAAGTTAGTTGAAATAGTTTCGAAATTGTATTTAGTTTAAAAATTTATTTGGAATTTGACTCGAGCAAATCCAAATCGATTTCTAATTTAATAAAAATTCTAGTCTCTAGCTAAATAATTGTCATCCTTATCAGTTAATGATGATAGTCATTATATTCTGTTTCATTAAATTGTTATTTTTGGAAAGTGGCTCCTATTTGAAAGGATGGGTGTTTAGCCTTTGCCTTGGGCACCAGTCGAAAGGGGTGAGCATTTAGCCCTTACTTTTATTGAAAACAATGATGGATTTTTGTTCTTAGTGCCTTGTTAGCTTTTTTAGATTTAATAGTATGTCTTGTACTTTAGGAGTTTTTTTTTGGCCTGCGCTCACTTTGTGGTAGTTTGTCCTGCCACAAAACATGCAAAATCTAATCCAAATGAGGGCCTTTACAAGTATGACTTGAGTCATCGGCTACTAAATATTATGTGGTTTGCTTTGTTAATTAGGTGTTGGATGCGCGGGATCCACTTGGTACAAGATGTCATCATTTGGAGAAGCACTTGAAGGAGAATTGCAAACACAAACACATGGTTCTTTTGCTTAACAAGGTTTGCAATTTTTTCAATTTTGTATTGAAGAGTTTACAAACTTGGAGCAGATCTCTGTCTTCTCTCAACTTATTTGTAGAAAAGGATTCCTTAGCTTATGTTTATCTATGTATTTTTAGTGTGACTTGATTCCTGCATGGGCTACAAAGGGATGGCTGCGGGTATTGTCCAAGGGATATCCTACTTTGGCATTCCATGCTAGCGTAAAAAAATCTTTTGGAAAGGCATGATGTTGTGCTTGTCAAATTCATTTATCAATTACCCCCTTCTTTTTTTTCCCTTACTGTTTGTTTTGGCTGTTTTACATCAGGGATCTCTACTTTCCGTGCTGCGACAATTTGCTCGCATGAAAAGTGACAAGCAGGCCATATCTGTTGGATTTGTTGGCTATCCTAATGTTGGGAAGTCATCCGTCATCAACACTTTACGTACAAAGAATGTAAGATTTTGTTTTAACAAATTATAGCACCAAAATTGACCAATTTTTCTGAACGGTTTACTGAATTGGTGCTGATTTGCTAATATTCACATATAGATTTTATTGATTAAATCACACATAGTGTTTCCTTATAAATCTTGCTGATTAATTTATCAAATTCATTTTATTCATGTGTCTCCTATTATAGGTTTGCAAAGTGGCTCCCATTCCAGGAGAAACAAAAGTGTGGCAATACATTACACTCACCAAGAGGATCTTCTTGATCGATTGTCCTGGTGTTGTATATCATAACAAAGATTCTGAAACTGATATTGTCCTGAAGGGTGTGGTATGACACGGCTTACCCTTCTAGAGAAATTTTTGTTCATCTGTTTTTTCTGCCATGAATTATTATGCTATTATTTTGAATAATGCTCGAGCATTTTAATAACTGACAATACTTCCAGTTCCAATCATTGATTGCGAACGATGCTTCAAAATATCAATTCCAAATATTCATTGCCCAATTGTTTTTAGTTGGTATTATTATTAAGCATTTTTGTTGCTTGGAAGGCAGTGGACTTGTCCCCCAGTTGACCATATAATCTGCTCCGTAAATCAGATTTGGGTGCTAATTCCAATGGTTAAATAAGCGGTAGCTTTTAAATGTAGTGTGATTTATTGACACATCAGAATTAAAAGTGCTCTAGTATCCAAGTAAGAATATATATTGATAAGGTATTGTTAATTATTTGTTTTTTTATTTCAATATATATTGATAAGGTATTGTTATTTATTAGTTTCTTTATTTCAAAAAACATGTGTGCTTAGGATATTCCTTACCACCTAAACAGAGAATACCTGGAATGAACGATATACAGATTTGGTTACTATAACTGATGGGTTGGTCTTAATTATGAAGATTTTAGGATGCAAATGATTTACAAATCCAAACAATAATGGTTTTAGTAAAGATTCCTCATTTTTTATCAAATTTAGTTGTTCATGCACGCTTGATGTTAGTTATGAAATCCGGACTGAGGATACTCTTTACCAACTAACCAATAGAGCTGGAAATGAATATAGCTGAGCCAAGGAGGACATTATTGAAGCTTGACCACATTTGTAAAATTTGAGCTCGAGCTAGAATTGAGCCGCTGTTTTTGTATTTGAACGTGGTTTAGCTGTCATCATGTTTGTTCGTGCTCAATTTGAGGTCGGTTTCTGTTTGGTTATGTGAGAGTAATCTAAGTCATTACTGAGCAGCTCATTTATCAATGTAAAATGAGTCTTATTGAGTGGATTAACGAGTATAGCTACTTGATTTCTAATCAAATAAGTTTTACGGAGCAAATTAACAAGCTGTACTGTTGAGCTACTTGTTTTCTAACCAAACAAGTTTTATTTAGAAAATTAAGGAGTAGCAATATCAAGCTATTTGTTTTTAACCATGCGAGTTTTATTGACCTTTTTCGACTTATAAATGAACAACTTGTTTAACTGACATAAATAAATAAACGAGCCTTTAAATTAACACGTTTAATTAAATAAACACATTATTAAACGAGCAACTAAAATAAACATATAAATATAAATAATAAACGAACGACTAAACAAATTGACATTTATTTTGTTTTATGAAAAATTTATTAGTAATTTAAATTAGTTAAATAGAAATGAGTTTTAAATCAAGTTTTAACTGAGTTTATTTTCGAGTTTTAAATAGAGCATATTCACGATCTTGTTCATGAATTTTAAATGAAACTATTTCTCGAGCTTCTGAACGAACTTTAAATAATATTTTTCGTGATTGTAAACAAATAAATAAATAGAGTTATTGAAGATTATTTAATAATAGAGTATTTATAAATTATTAAAACTTTGTTTGATTAGTTAATCAATTGAACACGAACGAACTCTTATTGAGCCGAGCTATGAGTAGCTTGTCAGATGCTCGGTTTAGTCGCAGTTGTGCTAAGTAATTTCCATCTCACAAATATGCAACCCCTAAATTGTGTTACATTTATATTAAAGATATTTAGTTGGCTATTAAATAGAAGATGAAAATGCATTATGAAAATGTAATGACTCACCAATTAGGAATGAGATTTCGGTGCGACCTGTAGATTGTAACCAAATGCCTCATTAATAATGTTTGAGGCTTTAGTGTGAGCTTTGGGGAGTAACCGAGAGTGAGTAAAGAGGAAGCGGGGGAGATTAATGAGGTAGATGTGTGTATTCTGCATTTGAGCGAACGGCAAGAAGGAAGACGGCACTGATCAGACGAATTCGACAGCTTTTGATGGTTCACTTGAGAGGCTGAGAAGGGGGAGAAGAAGGCATGCTCAGCGTCAGGGGGAAGTTCAAGTGAGCACTGTTCCACTTGATCTCAATCTATTTTAAAGCAGTGATAGTCGTGTGTATTGCAAGCACACAAACATAGGAGCTTAGGCATCGTCCAGAGAGCACAAACATGGGAGCACGCGAGCAAATCACACGATGGCCGATAAGCCAAGCTTGTAGTTATTGTAGTTGAGAACTATGATAATATTTGGCTTGCAGGAGTGAAAGGAACCTAGGCTATTGCAATTTTGGCTCTTGAAAAACCAACAAGGGCGCTTATAGGAGCAGCAATCACGGACGCCGTGTCACGTGCGAAGCGGGGAGAGAACTTTGGGCGGCGTTGAGGACAGAACTAAAGGCTGAGAGATAAATTTATTATTTATAATAATAATAATAATAATAATAATAATAATAATAATAATAAATTGAATTAAATTTTTTATCTTGAATTTCATATTATATATAATTTTATTAGATTGAAGATTTAAAAGATAAATTATATATATATAATTATATTACTAATGTAAAAAAATTGAAAAAACTAAAGTTCTAAAAAGTCAAATATATATTTTAAGATTAATATTATAAATTTAATTTATAATGAGAAGCAAAAGAAATTTAACTCTTAATTATGTAAAGTTGATTAAATTTAAAATTGAAAGGATTTCACTCTTAATTAAAATGTTGTCATAGAAAAAATTATTTATAATTAATTATTAACTAAAATATAATTAAGTGATGTGATTAACATATTTTAATATGAGTATTTTTTACAATTTAAGTGTTCAATTGAAGGAGTTACATTTTATGGAGTAAAAAATATGGAAAACTTTAGAGTGAGTACTCTTATTTTTTACTTAAAAGCAACATTTAATTTTTTATTAAACCAACTGTATTGATTTTTAGTGATCTCAAATTATCCAAAATTTGGTGAACCTCCCAAATCATGTTTTCAAGATCGTTTGAGTTTATATTTGGCTCCTTTTTAATCTACATATATGGTTAGTATTGACTTTATGATCAAAAGCCTAGTGTAGCTTTCATATAGGCTTCTTCAAGTTCTGTGTAGAAATATTGTCCATATTCATCATTGTATGGACCAATTAAGATTGGTTTTTTCTTATGATAGTATCCAGTTTTCTTTTTCTACTTTGCAACTCGTGCAAAATTTTCTCCATAACTATGATATGGCCTTTTGCAACGAGCCTAGTTGGTTCAAATATGAAAGAAATCTGTTGAATGGAACATTACTTTTATATAACATTTATCATTTTTCATTACCTTTTTTAAACGAGTCTTAAGAAACTTAATGTTTGTTAGAAAAAAAACAGTTTCTTATTATAATCTTAAAAAGAAGTCTCTTAGAAAGAAACCTCTTTCTTTATGCATAATATCTGTCCAACTTCGATGCCAATCGCTGAAAGAAATTTATTTGGCATTTCAATGTCACCGAAGATCCTTTTTTAAATTATTGACATGCTAAATGTGGAAAATATGTTGATGAAAGTATTACCTCTATTAATCTCTCATGACATATTAATTAAGAAATTCCAGAACTTGAAATTCTTCATGGTCTCATTAACTTTATTTTTAGGTACGTGTTGAAAACTTGGAAGATGCTTCAGAGCATATTGGAGAAGTTCTCAGGCGTGTCAAGAAGGAGCATCTTCAGCGAGCATATAAGATAGAAAACTGGTAGGCTGTTTTAGAGATACAGTTTATTGCATAATACTATGTCAATGATTCATGCGCATTAATTTTTTTTCCTGATGTTTTCCTTGGGAAATACCTTTATTTATGTTGAATTTTATGTTGATGAAAACATAAAAAGCTTTCGAGAACATCATTCTTCGAGAATTTTTATGTAGTATTTGAGTTGTTCATCCAAGAAATAAGCTGTACTTCAGCGCACTCAACCTGAATCCTGAATTAATACTGGAACCTTTCTCTTGGGACTGGATAAGAAGACTAAATCTAATAGCTACTTCCGTTGCAGGTTTTAATAATCTGAATTTGTATACAAACTGAAATGTTTCCTTTTGATGATCTATTCACCTCATGAACTGTGATTGATTGCATCGGTTTGTTGATATATAAATTGCCTGATAAATATATTATTTTCATACTTGATTCCATGTTAGATTTTTGGCGTTATGAATGAATTGATTTCAATTATAGATTTTCATTATTATGTTCAAATCTTACATGCTATAAAACTTCTATTTTGACATTTGCAAGTTCTATCTAAACAAATTTTTTATGCTAATGATTTCATTTGATGAATTGTATCATGCAAAATGACAAGTGTTTCATTTATATTTGCACTTTTTTTGTCAGGGTGAATGAGGAAGACTTTCTTGTCAAGTTGTCCAAGCTGACCGGAAAGCTTTTTAAGGTAAGCTCCTATTATTCGTCTAATATATATATATATATATATTTAAAATTGTATAGGATTATATCTTTTTTTTTGTATCTACTCTTGTTTCTATCAATCATATGCTTATTCCAAAAAGTAATTAATTTTACCCTTCAACTTCAGGGAGGTGAACCTGATCTGAATACTGCTGCAAAGATGGTCCTCCATGATTGGCAAAGAGGGAAGATCCCCTTCTTTGTGCCGCCGCCACCAAAAGAAGAGGAGGCTGCTGGAAAGTCAGACACATCCGATGCAGTCGAAGAACCGATCATAAGCACCGATCGAACCGCATCGGCCATGAAAGCCATCGCAGGGATTATTGCGTCCCAGCAGCAAATGCATGTTCCCAGCCACAAAGATTTCATTGATGGTGGTTGGAGGGGTGCTGATGATGGTGGTGTTGGGGATGAAGAAACTGAGAATGTGAGGCTGGAGCAGTCCGGTCCTACTAATTCTTGACCAGCTATTTCCTCACCATGCCTATTCTAAACTGGTTGGGAATGAAAGATTTTGATCTGAATGGAGCAGAATTTTTATTTATTTATTATTATTTTTTGTTTAAGGTTTATGAGAACTGCTGGGCTGCTAAACGAGAATTGGTGACTCGAGTTAGGATTCTTCTAGAATTAGCTTGTCTGATTAAGGGTGATTGTTTAGAAATTTTTTATATTCGTATTGATAATGATTTTTGAGGTTTTTATTCTATGAATTGTACCTGTTCTTCGGTTCTTTAGTTTTTTATTTTTAGCATGAGTTGTTTGGGTGGTGGTGTCTTTTTTGGTCGCTACCTTCTATTTTTTATTTTTGATGAATAAAATTTCATCCGGGATTAGTTAAGAAAAAAGAAACCGCTGAAGTTAAACCAAAGGATTCTCTGATTGGAATGCTTTGGTTTTCGTAGAGGATTCCAAAACTCCATAGTAAAGAGCGAGATGAGAACGACTTCGATGTGCTAGAAAATATTAGGTCAGAACTCCGGATCATCCGGAGTTCAATAAGGAGGGGTCATGTGTAAAGTGGACTCATAACAATACATTGTGATTGATCTATTTTGCATGTGTCGCTCTCCTATAAAACTCTGCATGCATCCGGAAGTCCTTACCTAATATTTACTTGAGAGGCTTCGTAGCGAGGAGCGTGTTGGTTAAGGATCGACATTGACTTAAAATTCAGTGCAAGTCATTATTAAATTTAAAATTTGAATTAAATTAAGTAAGTTTATAATGAGCTAATATAAAATTATTTTTGAATATTAATGAAAACATAATTTGAAACTAATTAAAAATAAATTAAAACATTAATTTTACGATTTAGCATGAAGAGTAATATTAAATATAATTTAATGAAACTGTAAGTTTCAGATGACTAATTATAAAAAAAATTAATATATATATATATATATATATANATGTGATTAACATATTTTAATATGAGTATTTTTTACAATTTAAGTGTTCAATTGAAGGAGTTACATTTTATGGAGTAAAAAATATGGAAAACTTTAGAGTGAGTACTCTTATTTTTTACTTAAAAGCAACATTTAATTTTTTATTAAACCAACTGTATTGATTTTTAGTGATCTCAAATTATCCAAAATTTGGTGAACCTCCCAAATCATGTTTTCAAGATCGTTTGAGTTTATATTTGGCTCCTTTTTAATCTACATATNCGACTGAGGATATTCTTTACCAACTAACCAATAGAGCTGCAAATGAATATAGCTGAGCCAAGGAGGACATTATTGAAGCTTGACCACATTTGTAAAATTTGAGCTCGAGCTAGAATTGAGCCGCTGTTTTTGTATTTGAACGTGGTTTATCTGTCATCATGTTTGTTCGTGCTCAATTTGAGGTCGGTTTGTGTTTGGTTATGTGAGAGTAATCTAAGTCATTACTGAGCAGCTCATTTATCAATGTAAAATGAGTCTTATTGAGTGGATTAACGAGTATAGCTACTTGATTTCTAATCAAATAAGTTTTACGGAGCAAATTAACAAGTTGTACTGTCGAGCTACTTGTTTTCTAATCAAAGCTACTTGTTTTCTAACCAAACGCGTTTTATTTATAAAATTAAGGAGTAGTAATATCAAGCTATTTGTTTTTAACCATGCGAGTTTTATTGACCTTTTTCGACTTATAAATGAGCAACTTGTTTAACTGACATAAATAAATAAACGAGCCTTTAAATAAACACATTATTAAACGAGCAACTAAAACAAACATATAAATAATAAACGAACGACTAAATAAATTGACATTTATTTTGTTTTATGAAATATTAATTAGTAATTTAAATTAGTTTAATAGAAATGAGTTTTAAATCTACTTTTAATTGAGTTTATTTTCGAGTTTTAAATAGATTCACGATCTTGTTCATGAATTTTAAATGAAACTATTTCTCGAGCTTCTGAACGAACTTTAAATAATATTTTTCGTGATTGTAAACAAATAAATAAATAGAGTTATTTAAGATTATTCAATAATAGAGTATTTATAAATTATTCAAACTTGTTTGATTAGTTAATCAATTGAACACGAACGAACTCTTATTGAGCCGAGCTATGAGTAGCTTGTCAGATGCTCGGTTTAGTCGCAGTTGTGCTAAGTAATTTTCATCTCACAAATATGCAACCCTAAATTATGTTACATTTATATTATATTAAAGATATTTAGTTGGCTATTAAATAGAAGATGAAAATGCATTATGAAAATGTAATGACTCACCAATTAGGAATGAGATTTCGGTGCAACCTGTAGATTGTAACCAAATGCCTCGTTAATAATGTTTGAGGCTTTAGTGTGAGCTTTGGGGAGTAACCGAGAGTGAGTAAAGAGGAAGCGGGGGAGATGAATGAGGTAGATGTGTGTATTCTGCATTTGAGCGAACGGGAAGAAGGAAGACGGAACTGTGCAGACGAATCCGACAGCTTTTGATGGTTCAATTGAGAGGCTGAGAAGGGGGAGAAGAAGGCAAGCTCAGCGTCAGGGGGAAGTTCAAGTGAGCGCTCTTCCACTTGATCTCAATCTATTTTAAAGCAGTGATAGTTGTGTGTATTGCAAGCACACAAACATAGGAGCTTAGGCATCGTCCAGAGAGCACAAACATGGGAGCACGCGAGCAAATCACATGACGGCCGATAAGCCAAGCTTGTAGTTGTTGTAGTTGAGAACTATGATAATATTTGGCTTCCAGGAGTGAAAGGAACCTAGGCTATTGCAATTTTGGCCTTGAAAAACAAACAAGGGCGCTTATAGGAGCAGCAATCACAGAAGCCGTGTCACGTGCGAAGCGGGGAGAAAACTTTGGGTGGCGTTGAGGACAGAACTAAAGGCTGAGAGATACATTTATTATTTATAATAATAATAATAATAATAATAATAATAATAATAATAATTAATTGAATTAAATTTTTTATCTTGAATTTCATATTATATATAATTTTATTAGATTGAAGATTTAAAAGATAAATTATATATATATAATTATATTACTAATGTAAAAAAATTGAAAAAACTAAAGTTCTAAAAAGTCAAATATATATTTTAAGATTAATATTATAAATTTAATTTATAATGAGAAGCAAAAGAAATTTAACTCTTAATTATGTAAAGTTGATTAAATTTAAAATTGAAAGGATTTCACTCTTAATTAAAATGTTGTCATAGAAAAAATTATTTATAATTAATTATTAACTAAAATATAATTAAGTGATGTGATTAATATTTTTTAATATGAGTATTTTTTATAATTTAAGTGTTCAATTGAAAGAGTTACATTTTATGGAGTAAAAAATATGGAAAACTTTAAAGTGAGTACTCTTATTTTTACTTAAAAGCAACATTTAATTTTTTATAAAACCAACTGTATTGATTGTTAGTGATCTCAAATTATCCAAAGTTTGGTGAACCTCCCAAATCATGTTTTCAAGATCGTTTGAGTTTATATTTGGCTCCTTTTTAATCTACATATATGGTTAGTATTGACTTTATAATCAAAAGCCTAGTGTAGCTTTCATATAGGCTTCTTCAAGTTCTCTGTGTAGAAATATTGTCCATATTCATCATTGTATGGACCAATTAAGATTGGTTTTTTGTGATGAGAGTATCCAGTTTTCTTTTTCTACTTTGCAACTCGTGCAAAATTTTCTCCATAACTATGATATGGCCTTTTGCAATGAGCCTAGTTGGTTCAAATATGAAAGAAATCTGTTGAATGGAACATTACTTTTATATAACATTTATCATTTTTCATTACCTTTTTTAAACGAGTCTTAAGAAACTTAATGTTTGTTAGAAAAAAAACAGTTTCTTATTATAATCTTAAAAAGAAGTCTCTTAGAAAGAAACCTCTTTCTTTATGCATAATATCTGTCCAACTTCGATGCCAATCGCTGAAAGAAATTTATTTGGCATTTCAATGTCACCGAAGATCCTTTTTTAAATTATTGACATGCTAAATGTGGAAAATATGTTGATGAAAGTATTACCTCTATTAATCTCTCATGACATATTAATTAAGAAATTCCAGAACTTGAAATTCTTCATGGTCTCATTAACTTTATTTTTAGGTACGTGTTGAAAACTTGGAAGATGCTTCAGAGCATATTGGAGAAGTTCTCAGGCGTGTCAAGAAGGAGCATCTTCAGCGAGCATATAAGATAGAAAACTGGTAGGCTGTTTTAGAGTTACAGTTTATTGCATAATACTATGTCAATGATTCATGCGCATTAATTTTTTTTCCTGATGTTTTCCTTGGGAAATACCTTTATTTATGTTGAATTTTATGTTGATGAAAACATAAAAAGCTTTCGAGAACATCATTCTTCGAGAATTTTTATGTAGTATTTGAGTTGTTCATCCAAGAAATAAGCTGTACTTCAGCGCACTCAACCTGAATCCTGAATTAATACTGGAACCTTTCTCTTGGGACTGGATAAGAAGACTAAATCTAATAGCTACTTCCGTTGCAGGTTTTAATAATCTGAATTTGTATACAAACTGAAATGTTTCCTTTTGATGATCTATTCACCTCATGAACTGTGATTGATTGCATCGGTTTGTTGATATATAAATTGCCTGATAAATATATTATTTTCATACTTGATTCCATGTTAGATTTTTGGCGTTATGAATGAATTGATTTCAATTATAGATTTTCATTATTATGTTCAAATCTTACATGCTATAAAACTTCTATTTTGACATTTGCAAGTTCTATCTAAACAAATTTTTTATGCTAATGATTTCATTTGATGAATTGTATCATGCAAAATGACAAGTGTTTCATTTATATTTGCACTTTTTTTGTCAGGGTGAATGAGGAAGACTTTCTTGTCAAGTTGTCCAAGCTGACCGGAAAGCTTTTTAAGGTAAGCTCCTATTATTCGTCTAATATATATATATATATATATTTAAAATTGTATAGGATTATATCTTTTTTTTTGTATCTACTCTTGTTTCTATCAATCATATGCTTATTCCAAAAAGTAATTAATTTTACCCTTCAATTTCAGGGAGGTGAACCTGATCTGAATACTGCTGCAAAGATGGTCCTCCATGATTGGCAAAGAGGGAAGATCCCCTTCTTTGTGCCGCCGCCACCAAAAGAAGAGGAGGAGGCTGCCGGCAAGTCCGACACATCCGATGCAGTCGAGGAACCGATCGTAAGCACCGATCGAACCGCATCGGCCATGAAAGCCATCGCAGGGATTATTGCATCCCAGCAGCAAATGCATGTTCCCAGCCACAAAGATTTCATTGATGGTGGTGGGAGGGGTGCTGATGATGGTGGTGATGGGGATGAAGAAGCTGAGAATGTGAGGCTGGAGCAGTCTGGTCCTACTAATTCTTGACCAGCTATTTCCTCACTATGCCTATTCTAAACTGGTTGGGAATGAAAGATTTTGATCTGAATGGAGCAGAATTTTTATTTATTTATTTATTATTTTTTTGTTCAAGGTTTATGAGAACTGCTGGGCTGCTAAACGACAATTGGTGACTCGAGTTACGATTCTTCTACAATTAGCTTGTCTGATTAAGGGTGATTGTTCAGAAATTTCTTATATTCGTATTGATAATGATTTTTGAGATTTTTATTGTATGAATTGTACTTGTTCTTCGGTTCTTTAGTTTTTTTTATTTTTAGCATGAGTTGTTTGGGTGGTGTTGTCTTATTTGATCGCTACCTTCTATTTTTTATTTTTGATGAATAAAATTTCATCCGGGATAAAAAAAAGGAAACCACTAAAGTTAAACCAAAGGATTCTCTGATTGGGAATGCTTTGGTTTTTGTAGAGGATTCCAAAACTTCATAGTAAAGAGCGAGATGAGAACGACTTCGATGTGCTAGAAAATATTAGGTCAGGACTTCAGATCATCTGAAGTTCAATAAGCAGGCGTCATGTGTAAAGTAGACTCATCACAATACATTGTGATTGATCTACTTTACATGTGTCGCTCTCCTATAAGACTCCGCATGCATCCGGAAGTCCTTGCCTAATATTTACTCAAGAGGCTTGATAGCGAGGAGGTGTTGATTAAAGATCGACATTGACTTAAAATTCAGTGTAAATTATTATTAAATTTAAATTTCGAATTAAATTAAGCAAGCTCATAATGAGCTAATATAAATTTATTTTTGTAATATTAATTAAAACATAATTTGAAACTAATTAAAAATAAATTAAAACATTAATTTCATGATTTAGCTTGAAGAGTAATATAAAAATCAAAATTTAGGTGTTAGATATGAAAATACATAAGAAATGGGTGGTATATATGAAAATGCCTTTTAAGACCATCCAAGTTTAGCACGTGAAGCACGTTTATTATAATTATACGTTGCAATGATCAAAGCCTCCACGAGGCAAACCACTTCCTTACAAAATATATAAATAAACCAAAATAATATATAATTTTTACACATAGACCCAACAATATTCATAATTGACACAATAACTATAAATTTTATTTATAATATACACATAGACCCAATAAATGAAGATAAATAAATAAATGGTAGAAATAGTCGCCTAACACTAGCTGTTGAGGAAGATGCCAGTCAGTGCCTGCACATTAGAAAAAGAGAATGCCATTTCCATGTGTAAGTAAGATGGTAAAATTAAAGTTCAGGTATTAGATAAATACATAGGAACTGAAGGGTATGTATGCAAAACTTAATAAAAATTATTAGGTTAGTCTGCCAAATAGAGCTATCAAAATGATTCGTTATTCGCAAATAAGTTGTGTTTGTGTTCGATTTGTTAAGAAGCCCGTGTTCAATTCTTTCGCTAAGTTAACGAACCAGACATGAACAATTTTTTTTTTTTTTTTTTTTTTTTTTCTCTATATATAAACGNTTTTTTTTTTTTTTTTTTTTTTTTTGCTCTATATATAAACGAGCCGAACGCAAACCAACATCTGTTCGTTCGTGTTCCAGTTTAATACTTTTTTAGGTGTGCCAGATATAGCACACATAGAGTTCGTACGTAGAGCTGCGTCCGGAGTCTGACTTGAGACAAGATGATAAGATGAATAGAATAGAAGAGCATGAGGCAGGGTTGTGGAAGAAAATGACCTGAATAAAAAGGCAGCACTGAGTGACTGATATATATATATATATATATATATATATATATATAGTTTCAGCCATGGAGAAGCTTTCTGGGATCCAAGTGGCCGCTGGACTAGCTGGAGGGAATAACAGAGAGCTGCTGCGTGCCGGTCCATTCTTCTCCTGCCTTGAGGGTGAAAGGATGCTCAATAATGGCTGCCTCCACGCACACCATACGCTTGTATTCATCGTTCCCAAAATCACTCATGGCCTTCGCTTTCTTATCCCACGGATTCCATACAGCTATATATTACAACCACGTAATGGTCAATAATTATTATCTTTTTTTTTATCAGTTTTTTATCTGATTTCTTTTCTGCACATGATCAATCATTAACATTCAATGATGACATGCTGACAACGGTTTTGATGGGTTGTCGAGCGATTCATGATGGCGTGATTGTATCTAGACTGTCGTCCGGACATACGATCAGCCGCACGTAATGATTTTTCATATATATCATACTAACCTGTATCGGGCAGTCCGATTTTTCGCACGATGTATGTTCTCCTCTTTTGATGATCTCTTATTTCTATGGAGTGTGGCGTATTTAGGTACATCTTATCAACCTTTCTCCCAAAAAAAATAAACATTTGGTAAAATTAAATAAGAAGCTAAGCTAAGAGAACATTAATCTACTGTAAAAATATAAAAATAAAGAGATAATTAAGTATATAGCACTCAAAACATTGCTATTTGTAAATATGACGCTCACTCATATCCATTTTTCAAACTCTCACTCAAATGTTAGAATTCACGATGAAAAGCAAACCCATCATTTTCTTTTTTTTATCAGATTCTCAATGATTTGATTATGACATGACCGAGACACGAGCTAATGCATTGGTTTGGTACTTAAAAAAAAATTACATTGATGATAGTTTTGTAAATAGCAATGTTGTGAATGATGTGTATGTAATTATTCCAAATTAAAAGGAAAATCTTCAACTTACTTCTGATTCAAATGTGAGAGAGTTTCCTTGTTCCGTGAAAAGTTGTTCACCCTTCAAATTGTCTAAGTAATATGATGTCTCCAGCCCCTCAATCCGTACTTCACTGAAAATAGGATAACACATCAACCAAGCACATAAATGGAACCAACATTCACAACCCTAAATAGGGCTGGAGTTCAGAAATTAGAATCTTCTTGAAAGTAAAGGATCGAGCATATATAAGATGTTCTATTTTCTAACTACTATATTCGATGCGTGATCAACAAATATAATCTTTTTTTTTTTTTGCAAGTAATGTTTTGATTGAAATTAAAATTCAGCTAGACCTTTGATTTTAACAAACATATGGTCAAACTGAATGGATCAATGAGATGAACCAAATGATACAAAAATCAATCGAATTCGAGTAAAATCAACCCCAAATCAAACCATTGAACCAGTTTTGGAAGCTTTCGTTGGTTATTTGGGGATTAAATGAACTCAAAATTTGATGCGCTTATGGTTAAATCGAGCGTTTCGATGAGAGGAATCCAATGAGCCGAAGGTCCCTTGATTCTGTGGTCATTAAGACAATATGATCATTATAAATTTAATCTCTTATGTTCAAGGGGAATCAACTTGGGTCGTTTAGTCGGGTGGTTATGGAGGTTATTCACCGAAGGATGACAATATCCTTCATCCAGAGCCTATAAATATACCCTCTCTCTTCACTTGAAGTGAGGAAGGAGTAAGAAGAAGGATCCCATTTCCAACGTTGTTCTGGACTAAAGACCCAACAAAAACTCTTGATCTTCGTAGTCACTGACCGCTGCTTTTCAGGCATCGTCGATCACTATCGGCCGCCCTCTACTCGTTGTTGTTAGTGGACTTATGGAGTAATAAAATACCATGTGGAGTAATGATGTGCATTACCGAGTAACAACACATATTGCAAAGTAATGAAATACTCTATTGAGTGATAAAGTCTCTTACATACAGAGTAACACAATATTCTAAATATTGTGCAACAACGTACGTCGAACACGGTGTATCAAATACCTTGTGATAACTACCAACAACAACTGCTTTCTATCATGGTGCAATAAACTTTTTTATATATGAACATTGTACTTGGACAAACCTTGCAATCATTTTTAGGTTATGGTAGAAGGGTTTATCTTTATACTTACAAACTTATAGTAGAATGTTTCAACTAGGTTAGGCCCCATGAATTTTTCCTCTCTGAACTTTTCTACTTTAAAAATTCTTAGTGTCTCATTCTGTTTTTTTTATTATTTGTGTATGTGTCAGATTTTGTGCAACTCTGAATTGTTAAATTATTACTTTACCACCGTAAATTTTCTGACATGCAACCATACTCATTTTTTAATTTAACTTCTACAATATGAAAGGAAGGCTATATTAACTTCAACCCCATTTCTAGAGCACAAGACATCTCCACAATGTGGTAGTTGGTGGCAATTGTGTTGACCATGAATCAAAATTCGTAAAGAATCTGTTCAACTCAATGAAAATGACAATCAATAGGCCATATGTTATGCATGTTTATTTTTAAGAACAATATAAATATCAAAATCACCAAATTACCGCTTATTTTGCTAAGATGTTCTTTTAAAAGTCCAGAGCCACATACTTACCTACGATATAGTGGTTAAGAGTTTAGTTTCCCACCGGAAGATTGCGGGTTTGAATTGTGTATATTGTCTTTTGGGCTTAATTTTAACGAAGGAGTAGTTTAGAGCCTCAAAATTATAAAAAAAAAAAGTTATCGTTAAAGATTTGAGTGGCATGGTGATTACAGTCATGCATATTCAGTTCAAATTGCTTCTATTTCAATGAAGTTACATTCAAATGTTGTCATTTTTAAAACATGTTTTCAATAGATATAAAACATATTGCCTTTTGATCAAAAGTGCTCTCAGGTTAGTAAAGGCAAATAAGAAACAGATGATGTAGTATTTCCATTTAACTTTATTTCATAGATTTAGAAATAATGGCTAAATTCAGGATTATTTAAAGTTCTAACCTTTTGATTGTCTCGTTGACCATTAAAGAAACATTTAAGGTTGAACTTTTGCCATTAAAATGCACCTAAGAATTTATTTTTTTTTAAAGATTTGTAGTAAGAAAATAAATATCATTAGCTAAAAAAAGATATATCCAAGCATATTTAGCATAGTGAATACAGTGACATCTACATGAAAATCCCAAACTGAGATGATTGTTCCACATTATTAGTGTTATGTTTATCTTGGGGGAGGAGCACAATCATGCACTTCCTTGTACTTTGTTGGGGCATGTATATTAAAATGAGAAATAAAGAAATTTGCATCAAAGTGGCATGTTTTGGAGTATTATTATAAAAAGAATTTTTTCCTTAGTCAATTGGATCATGGAGCATTTACTTAAGAAAATAACAAATGAAATAGCTCCCAAGAATAACAAACAACATTAAGTAATAAAGTAAAAGCAAGCTCATAAACTCACCAAATATCCGAAATAGAGAAGTAATTGTGGAACCCAAATGTAAATGAAAATGACTTTCCATCTCTATTGAGGTTTCTTATGCGTGCTATATGTATAATATCACCACCGGGTGTCAAAGCAACCCTCAATCGAAACTCATAACTGCAAATACAAATTAATCATGTGTGTTTTTGGAAAAGAACTTTGGCATATAAATGGATGAACATACCTATACGGCCAAAATCTGAATTTTTCTTCATGTGGCTTAAGAATTAAATCAACAAAAGCTCTATAGTTGTTGCTTTCAGGCAAAGGCGGTGGATTTTCATCAATAGCCCAAAGTCGGTTCCTTGCAAAACCATGTGGTTTAAGCTTTCCAAGTCGTCCAAACTCCATCCATATTATATTTAGGCAAAAAGTCAAAAAAAAAAATAAATAAATAAAGTTAAATGACTAAAAAATTGTATGATGGCAATTAAGGTGATACTTGTGGAAAACAAATAGGGATGCCGCCCTGTATTGCATCTGGAGGATTGAACACAGCCTATAAAAGATAATGAAACGCATATAATTAGAAAATCTAAGAGATTAAACAACTTGGGAAACTTTTACTGTGGTGCTAATACGATTAGAATTTACCATGTTACATAAAATAAAAGGTAAATAAATAAAGATCGTAAAATGTAAGGGGGGAAAAAAACAAATGCTAATATAATAAGCTTTAAATGTGTAAATATCAACACATTATGGAGATAATCAAAGTTTAAACAAATGCACTATAGAAAAAAATTTTAATGATAACAAAATATCGCCAAATTATAACTTGAGATGATAAACATGCATCAAATTTCAATATATATATATCGTTTCATTAACTTGTAACAAGTGTTAAGAAAATAACAAATTAAAATGTTTTAATTAAAGCTTATGACTTGCATNCAACACTATTTTTTTTTAACAAAAAGAAAACACCATGACATTAAAATAATGGTATTTTTTACTTAGAAGATTTATATAGATATGACTTAATTCTATGTATTTACATATCGAGCCCCTGCAATTTAATTTTTACATACATATCATCTTATTTATGCGTCGAAGTATGTATTTCACTTTTTAAAACTTAAAATGGTAATTTTTTCATGTGATGTCAATGATTTTGATGGTATAAGCATAAAAATCAAAATTTAGTTGTTAGATATGAAAATACATAAGAAATGGGTGGTATATATGAAAATGCCTTTAAGACCATCCAAGTTTAGCACCTGAAGCACGTTTATTATAATTATACGTTGCAATGATCAAAGCCTCCACGAGGCCAACCAATTCCTTCCAAAAATATATAAATAAACCAAAATAATATATAATTTTTACACATAGACCCAATAATATTCATAATTGATATATATTTTTTTCATAATTGACGCAATAACTGTAAATTTTATCTATAATATACACATAGACCCAATAAATGAAAATAAATGAAAATAAATAAATAAATGGTAGAAATAGTTGCCTAACACTAGCTGTTGAGGAAGATGCCAGTCAGTGCCTGCACATTAGAAAAAGAGAGTGCCATTTCCATGTGTAAGTAAGATGGTAAAATTAAAGTTTAGGTATTAGATAAATACATAGGAATTGAAGGGTATGTATGTAAAACTTAATAAAAATTATTAGGTTAGTCTGCCAAATAGAGCTATCAAAATGATTCTTTATTTGCAAACAGGTTATGTTTGTGTTCGACTCGTTAAGAAACTCATGTTCAATTCTTTCGCTAAGTTAACGAACTAAACACAAACATTTTTTTTTGGTCGCTCGATATATAAACGAGCCGAACACGAACAAACGTTTGTTCGTTCGTGTGTGAGATATAGCACACATGATCGAATATTACTGGGAGTCCGCACGTAGAGCTGCCTCTGGAGACAGCACAGAAAAGTTTTCCCAAACGTACAAACTTGAGACAAGATGATAAGATGAATAGAATAGAAGAGCAAGAGGCAGGGTTGCGGAAGAAAATGACCTGAATAAAAAGGCAGCACTGAGTGACTGATATATAAATATATAGTTTCAGCCATGGAGAAGCTTTCTGGGATCCAAGTGGCCGCTGGACTAGCTGGAGGGAATAACAGAGAGCTGCTGCGTGCCGGTCCATTCTTCTCCTGCCTTGAGGGTGAAAGGATGCTCAATAATGGCTGCCTCCACGCACACCATACGCTTGTATTCATCGTTCCCAAAATCACTCATGGCCTTCGCTTTCTTATCCCACGGATTCCATACAGCTATATGTTACAACCACGCAATGGTCAATAATTACTATCTTTTTTTTTATCAGTTTTATATCTGATTTCTTTTCTGCACATGCAATGGTAGAACAGAAATCAATCATTAACATTCGATGATGATCTCACGTGCGGACAACGGTTTTGACGGGTCGTCGAGTGATTCATGGTGGTGTGATTGTATCTAGACTGTCGTCCGGACATACGATCAGCCGCACATAATGATTTTTCATATAGATCATACTAACCTGTATCGGGCAGCCCGGTTTTTCGCACGATGTATGTTCTCCTCTTTTGATGATCTCTTATTGCTATGGAGTTTGGCGTATTTAGGTACATCTTGTCCATCTTTCTCCCAAAAAAAAAAAAACATTTTGTAAAATTAAATAAGAAGCTAAGCTAAGAGAACATTCATCTACTGTAAAAATATAAAAATAAAGAGATAATTAAGTATATAGTACTCAAAACATTGCTATTTGTATTTATAACACTCACACTTATCCATTTTTCAAAATCTCACTCAAATGTTAGAATTCACGATAAAAATCAAACCCATCATTTTATTTTTTTTTTATCAGATTCTCAATGATTTGATTATGGCACGACAGAGACACGAGTAAATGCATTGGTTTGGTAGTTAAAAAAAAATTACATTGATGATAGTTTTGTAAATAGCAATGTTTTGAATGATGTGTATGTAATTATTCCAAATTAAAAAAGGAAAATCTTCAACTTACTTCTGATTCAAATGTGAGAGAGTTTCCTTGTTCCGTGAAAAGTTGTTCACCCTTCAAATTGTCTAAGTAATATGATGTCTCCAGCCCCTCAATCCGTACTTCACTGAAAATAGGATAACACATCAACCAAGCACATAAATGGAACCAACATTCACAACCCTAATCAACAAACAGTAAGGAAAAACAACTGTGAATTGGGCTGGAGGTCAGAAATTAGAATCTTCTTAAAAGTGAAGGACCGAGTATATATAAGATGTTCTATTTTCCAACTACTATATTTGATGCGTGATCAACAAATATAATCTTTTTTTTTTTTGCAAGTAATGTTTTGATTGAAATTAAAATTCACGCAGAACTTTGATTTCAACAGACATATGGTCAAACTGAATGGATCAATGAGATGAACCAAATGATACAAAAATAGATCTGATTCGAGTAAAATCAACCCCAGATCAAACCATTGAACCGGTTTTGGAAGCTTTCGTTGGTTATTTGGGAATTAAATGAACTCCAAATTTGATGCGCTTATGGTTAAATCGAGTGTATCGATGAGAGGAATCCAATGAGTCCAAGGTCCCTTGATTCTCTGGTCATTAGGACAATATGATCATTATAAAGTTAATCTCTTATGTTCAAGGGGAATCAACTTGGATCATTTAGTCGGGTGGTTACGGAGGTTATTCACCGAAGGATGAAAATATCTTTCATCTAGGGCCTATAAATATACCCTCTCTCTTCACTTGAAGTGAGGAAAGAGGAAGAAGAAGAAGGAGCTCATTTCCAACGTTGTTCTGGACTAAAGACCCAACAAAAACTCTTGATCTTCGTATTCACTGACAGCTGCTTGTCAGGCATTGTCGATCACTATCGGCTGCCCTCTAGTCGTTGTTGTTAGTAGACTTATAAAGTAATAAAATACCCTGTGGAGTAATGATGTGCATTATAGAGTAACAACACATATTACAAAGTAATGAAATACTCTATTGAGTGATAAAATCTCTTACATACAGAGTAACACAATATTCTAAATATTGTGCAACAACGTACATCGAACACGGTGTATCAAATACCTTGTGATAACTACCAACAACAACTACTTTCTATCATTGTGCAATAAACTTTTTTATATATGAACATTGTACTTGGACAAACCTTGCAATCATTTTTAGGTTATGGGAGAAGGGTTTATCTTTATACTTGCAAGCTTATAGTAGAATGTTTCAACTGGGATAGGTCCCATGAATTTTTTCCTCTCTGGGCTTTTCTACGTAAAAAATTCTTAGTGTCTCATTCTGTTTTTTTTATTATTATTTGTGTATGTGTCAGATTTTGTACAACTCTGAATTGTTAAATTATTACTTTACCACCGTGAATTTTCTGACATGCAACCATACTCATTTTTAAATTTAACTTCTACAATTTGAAAAGAAGGCTATATTAACTTCAAACCCATTTCTAGAGCACTAGACATCTCCACAATGTGGTAGTTGGTGGCAGTTGTGTTGTCCATGAAGCAAAATTCATAAAGAATCTGTTCAACTCAATCAAAATGACAACCAATAGGCCATATGCCATGCATGTTTATTTTTATGCACAATACAAATTTCAAAATCACCAAATTACCGCTTCTTTTGCTAAGATGTTCTCTTAAAAGTCCAGAGCCACATACTTACCTGCGATATAATGGTTAAGAGTTTAGTTTCCCACCGTAAGATTGCGGGTTTGAATTGTGCATATTGTCTTTTGGACTTAATTTTAACGAAGGAATAGTCTCGAGCCTCAAAATTATAAAAAAAATAGTTATCATTTTGAGTGGCATGGTGATGACAATCATGTATATTCAGTACAAATTGCTTCTATTTCAATGAAGTTACATTCAAATGTTGTCATTTTTAAAACATATTTTCAATAGATATAAAACATATTGCCTTTCGATCAAAAGTGCTCTCAGGTTAGTAAGGGCAAATTAGGAACAAATTATGTAGTATTTCCATTTAATTTTATTTCATAGATTTAGAAATAATGGCTAAATTCAGGATTATTTAAATTTCTAACTTTTTGATTGTCTCATTGACCATTAAAGCAACATTTAAGGTTGAACTTTTTCCATTAAAATGCACCTAAGAATTTTTTTTTAAAAAAAAAGTTTTGTAGTAAGGAAATAAATATTATTAGCTAAAAAAAGAAATATCCAAGCATATTTAGCATAGTGAATACAGTGACATCTAGATGAAAATCCCAAACTGAGATGATTGTTCCACATTATTAGTGTTATGTTTATCTTGGGGGAGGAGCACAATCATGCACTTCCTTGTACTTTGTTGGAGCATGTATATTAAAATGAAAAATAAAGTAATTTGCATCAAAGTGGCATGTTTTGGAGTAATATTATAAAAAACATTTTTTCTTTAGTCAATTGGATCATGGAGCATTTACTTAAGAAAATAACAAATGAAATAGCTCCCAAGAATAACAAACAACATTAAGTAATAAAGTAAAAGCAAGCTCATAAACTCACCAAATATCCGAAATAGAGAAGTAATTGTGGAACCCAAATGTAAATGAAAATGACTTTCCATCTCTATTGAGGTTTCTTATGCGTGCTATATGCATAATATCACCACTGGGTGTCAAAGCAACCCTCAATCGAAACTCATAACTGTAAATACAAATTAATCATGTGTGAGTTTGGAAAAAAACTTTGGCATATAAATGGATGAACATACCTATACGGCCAAAATCTGAATTTTTCTTCATGTGGCTTAAGAANTATAATATCACCACCGGGTGTCAAAGCAACCCTCAATCGAAACTCATAACTGCAAATACAAATTAATCATGTGTGTTTTTGGAAAAGAACTTTGGCATATAAATGGATGAACATACCTATACGGCCAAAATCTGAATTTTTCTTCATGTGGCTTAAGAATTAAATCAACAAAAGCTCTATAGTTGTTGCTTTCAGGCAAAGGCGGTGGATTTTCATCAATAGCCCAAAGTCGGTTCCTTGCAAAACCATGTGGTTTAAGCTTTCCAAGTCGTCCAAACTCCATCCATATTATATTTAGGCAAAAAGTCAAAAGAAAAAAAAAAGAAAAAAAAGTTAAATGACTAGAAAATTGTATGATGGCAATTAAGGCGATACTTGTGGAAAACAAATAGGGATGCCGCCCTGTATTGCATCTGGAGGGTTGAACACAGCCTATAAAAGATAATGAAATGCATATAATTAGAAAATCTAAGAGATCAAACAACTTGGGAAACTTTTAGTGTGGTGCTAATACAATTAGAATTTACCATGTTAAATAAAATAAAAGGTACAAAAATAAAGATTGTAAAATGTAAGGAAAAAAAAAACAAATGCTAATATAATAAGCTTTAAATGTGAAAATATCAACACATTATGGAGATAATCAAAGTTTAAACAAATGCACGATAAAAATTTTTTTTAAAGATAATAAAATATCACCAAATTACAACTTAAGATGATAAACATGTATCAAATTTCAATATATATATCTTTTCATTAACTTGTAACAAGTGTTAAGAAAATAACAAATTAAAATGTTTTAATTAAAGCTTATGACTTACATTAATGAAGATTAGATGGAAAAGAAGCAAGCTGGAATAAAATTGATTTCCTTAGTTCAAGAGCATAGATGCTAGTTCTACATACTAAATAAGTTTACTTGCTCATTGGTTAGATGTAACAGAGAAACCAAAATTGGTTAGAGCCCCATACCTTAAATGTGGCATTTAGAGTGAATTCCTAAATGTTGATTCAGTGTTATTGCCTTATAGAAGAGTTAGTAAAGTGGATGAAATTCTTGGCTAAGTTCAAAATCACTTTCAAATGAAATTCATGGCTAATTGGATCAATTTTTTTTTTAGATTATTTAGTTTCATATCCATCTACCATATGCCTATTTTATCAAAATTCTTGTTTCTAGCTTCTACTTTCAATTTACGATATAGATTATTTAGTTTCATATCCATCTACGATATGCCAAATTTATTTGTAATTTATAGTTTCCCTATTTTTTGTTAAATTTTTATTTCCTCTATAATATATTATAGTTAAATAAAAATTCATGAAATCATATATCATAAATTTATGTTCTTAGTAACCTTTTAGTTTTACTCAACAAATTGAAAATCCTAAACCTAATCTATTCAAGATAGAAATCAAAACTTGTCCTAAGTTAGTTAAGCAAATTAGATCAGTAGTACACTCAATCTCATTCAAGTCATGCCTAAATTTAGCCAATTTGAACTTTTGTAGATAAATCATGTAAAACAACTAGCAAGAATTACATGTTATGAAATGACTAAATTCTTCTTCTAAATCACCACTATCCATATATACTTATCCATACTAATTAATTTGCATCACACAATGATTAGCTTTTCATCTTAACAATGTAATATGAAGAATCAACACTACTAATAACCTTTATCAAAAGACCAAACAACTAAACTTTCTATGATTACAAGCCCTTAAATTTTCTACATTCAAATGCCAAATTCATGATCACCATTAATCAAATAACATCCAAAAGAGATCAGTTTTTATTTTTGGTTATGCCATTTTATTGAGTATGGATAAAAGAATTTTGACAATCAATTCCTTATTGAGGTATTATTTAAAATTAAAATAAAAATATCTTTCATTGTTGGCGTAGGGACTTAAACTTAGGTTTTGAATTGTATCTTTATAATGGAGTGAGGTTTTTGGGAAATGGAGCAAGTATTAAACCTATCTTTCATTAGAATTATTAAAGAGCTTTGAGTGTGATCATTAATGAAAGATATAGCTCACCTTATACTAGAAATATTGTTCGCATAAGTTAAGCCCCAAATATTACTGATAAATTGGGTTTGAAAGAATACCTTCCAATGATCACAGACACTAGAGTCAATGATCTATAATTGTCTATTTTTTTTTTACATTTGAGACACTCAAGATCATACTTTTTTGAGAAATTACATTGATGATGATTTTTAGTGAAGAAGATTTTAGTTTGAAATAGATAAGTTAAGGTTTTAAGAAGGCTTCTAGGATACCAATATTGCCATGTGATCTTGACTTAAGGGAAGAGCAACACAAAAATCTGGGAAGTGCAACACCAAAATAGATTTCACTTTCAAAAGCTATTTCATGTTTGATTATCATTATGGTTTAAACAAACAAACTCCTTAAAGAAAAAAACAAGGAGGACTTTCATATAAATCAATGTTTTTTTTTTCACCTTTCATATGATCTCATACAACTTAGATTGCCATGCCCTCTTATTCAATTGCATCAAACAACTCAAATAAAAGATAGTTCCAATATCTTTTTGAATACTATGATTGGATACAAGCTTATGCAAAAGCAAATCAATCTTCAGGAACAATTAAGTTGAAGTTTATCATAATGCCTTAACACTTATATTCACATATTTCTTGTATATTGATAATATAATTAAACTTATCAAGATTTTTTATAAGTCTCAAATTTGTGAAAGCTAAAATATTAGAAGTCATAATAGTTCCAACCAAAAGGCTTCTAAAAAAAGAGATGTAAGCGTATTGGTCTTAAGAAGGTTTCATAAAAATACTTCAACTAGGTTGACTCAATTAAAAATAAGTAATGTGCTAAATATGAACCACTTGCCACGCATAAGAGCATATTATGTTACCTTGCTACTGACAAAAAGCATCTCTTCTCCACGATTATTTTTCCAAGATGTAACATGTGCACCATAGAGATAAACCTACAAGTGGAGACATAAGACGTTGATTATGAAAATACCAAATATACATATCTTACTTGAAATGCACAAATGGCTTACTCTAACTATCTAACAAGCATTGTATTTAATCTTAGTGCTTGTTATTAAAAGTTGCAACATCAAACATTTGAAAAGAAAATACTGTCTGAACATCCTAATAACAATTCTCAATCATGTAAACTTGTACACATTGAAAACTTACTAATGCATAATCATAGAAAACTATAAATATGATATCAATCTTTGTTACATGTTGATGCAGTAACGTAAAAAAATCCATGCTTAAACCATATAAATGAGTAAAATAACAAGTAGATGACAACAATTATGTACTCAAACACATTTAAAGAAATCTATATTAAGAGAAAAATAAACAAAGCTTGTGATATTATGAACAAGGAGTGTATCCATTATGTTTTGATAATGAAAGGCCCAAATGATAAGTTTATTTAGGATGTAAAATATGAATCATTTCAAATTTGTATTGCTCTTCTCTGGACCCTCACTTTTAGTTTTCTAAGCATCTATATTTGATCTTTTGACTTCTACTCTTTCTCATACTAGTTATCATTACCAGCTGACTAGGTAATGCTTATACTTGTTACAATGTCAAATAGTTTCTATTTATGCGGAGGAAGTTCAATTTTACTTATTTAATGCAGGATGTATTTTACGAACACAATTATATGTTGCACTATGTTATAGGCTAGTTTTTTGGACACTAATCTTGATTTATATATTAGTCACAAAGGCTGGTTTATAAAAATCATAAATAAATTTCTAAGTTAATATCTAAATGAATCCCATAGAATGATAGAAAAATACTGAAACAGACTAAAAAATAATTTTAAAATTTTAAAGTATAATTGTCCAACCAGTTTGAAAACCAAAATCCATAACCTTCCATTCCAATAGAATGGCAACTACAAACTAAAACACTTTAATCAAGCTAATGAAACAATATTGGGTGTATGGAAATATTAGTTCAAACTTCATTTTCTATTTCAGTGCCCATCATAATATGTAGGGTACAAACATTCATTTATCCTCCTAAGTTCTCATACTATTTGAGTTATTGTCGATTCATTTGTCATTCTCAATTGTTAGAGCTAATCGCTTCTTAGAAATGCTCCTCTACGTGCCCACTCTTTCGCTCAATAATAATCTTATATGATACTTCCTGGCTTTCATTACTAGATTTAGTAATTCTCAATAAAATTTTTAATGTAAGATTTGAGTGCACCAATTAATTAAATGAGCATTTTACTTCATGCTTTATATATTTAAGTCAAAAAAAAAAAAAAACTCACATTGTGCTTGGCACTTTGAAAACATGGCTAACAATATAAAACTATATGGTAGACAACAAGATTTTCTATGTCCCAAGTTTGAGACATGCTCTTAATAGAAGATCTTAAGGCTAAATGGTTGCTTTTATAATCAGGTGTAACATATTATACTACTTATTATTATTTAGCAAGTCATTAAATCATTTTATGTAACATTACTTAAGTTCTAACATGTTAAAGTGTCTAGCAATAATTTGAATATCTAAATAGGAATGAAAATAAAGCTTTAAAACTCTAACACAAATCCCCGCAAAAAAAAAAAAAAAAATTAAACATGANGATTAAATTATTGTGATTTATCAATAACTTAATAAATACTCATGCATCTAAATTATAATGGCATAACAAAAATAAAAATAAGAATACATGCTAGTTAAATATAATAAATAGGAATTACATAAATTGACAGTTTATATTTCCAATATGATCATTCATGAATGTTCAGAATATTTATTACAACACATTAGATCATTTTTATATCTATATTATTTTCTATAATGCATTCATCATAGAAGCACCTTCTAAAATATATCATTTAGTTACTTTAATATCAATATCATATTCCATTTTAAATTGTTATCATCTCCAGTTATATCCTAAGGAAGGTGAATTTATCAGTTACCATGCACAAACAAACATTCGATATAATTTTATATCATTTGATATGTTTCCATAGTAATTAGTATATATAATAAATAGGTTTAAACATGCTTAGAGATTTGTAGCACACATTTTAATATGACCAACATAACTTATGGAGCAAGAAAATCATAATTTAACTTGTAGTGTACAATCTATTTGCACAAATACTATGTAATTTTTTTTTTTCTAATGCATTTGGTTTTGAATAATACATGTTACTACTTAAAATCACCTCAATTTAAGATGAATTCTTACTTTTAATTTTTATTGCCTATTTATTTAATAGAATGCCTTTAAAGATATATTTAAAGTATTTTTGTTTAATAACCTAATTTAAGATTAAATTTAATCTCCTCACTGAATTATATATTTTTCCATTAATTAGATAGATTTTTTTTAAAAAGTTGTTTATATTAATTAATTAATTAATTAATCTATCACTGCATTTAATTGAGGCATTTCTAATCAACTTTTCTAAAACATAATTTTATTTTTTGGATGACTTCAATTTAATATTTTCTTGGACATATATATATATATATATATATATATATATATATATATATATATATATATATATNAAATAAAATCTAAGAAAACACAGTAATTTTCAATTGATGTTTATCCATAAGCAAAATTTCGGTAGAAACTTACCCATCTCGGTCGACACAATGAAACTTATACTTTGCTATTCATGTGCCTCTACTCCTGGTCCGTCGACTTGTTTGAGTTTGCACACCACTCCTGCTCTCACTCATATGCTTAAATCCCTTTGATCTCTCCTACCCATCTCCCCTGCACAACACTACTCTCCACCATACTTAAATAATTGACTCGATTGCTTCTCGATTTGTTCGAGCCAACTCGGTCATGCCCGGCTCAACACACTGCCTTCACTCATGATCAAACTCAATCCCTACCCTTTATGCCTAAGAGATATATGGATGGAAATTCATTTAGGATGACAATACCTCCTTTTTATAGAAATGGAAGTCAAAATTCATGCAGAAGTACGTAATCATGCAAATTTTCAAGCAAGGAGCTACCTAACTCTCTTCTTAGTACCTAAATCTTAAGCTATCAACATTACTGTGTGATTGATTTGTGTTAAATAAGACTCGAAGAAGATTCAAATAACATTTAAGGGGTGTTTGTTAGCCACTATTAATCGGATTCATCGCGCAAGTTATGAAATCCGGCCAACGATTCATCTTAAATTTGGATTTAATGATTGAATATGGTTCGAACATGATTTACAAGGTTCAATAATAATTTGAGTAAAATTTGAATAAGATTTGAACAAGTGTTCCATCGATGTTAGATATGATTATGTTGGCCTTCATACATGCTCCACATTTCAACATTATAAAAAGCAACAATGATTATAGAAAACTATAAACAAAAATTGTTCTATCGCGTAAATTAGGCTCAAAATACTTCTAATATACACACATAACTAGCAAAATGAATTCCACCGTTGTGTTCTAAAAGTTAAAATGGCATAAAAATGAATATATGTATTGGCCGACATGTTAAGAGAGACAAAAAAAACCTATGTACAAATATACAAACATCATCTATTTGCAAAATAGACGTTGTGTGTGTGTGTGCACGCGCGCGCGCTCGTGTGTGTGTGTGTGTGCGTGTGTGTGGGTGCGTGTGCACGTGTGCGTGCGTGCGTGCGTGCGTGTCTATATATATATATATATACAAGCAAAAATGTATATTTCACTTTTTCAAAGTAAAAAAAAAGTAATATTTTCTTATGTGATATCATGTAAAAATTAAAAATTAGGAGTTAGATATATAAATAAATAGGAATTGGGGGGTATGGATGTAATTGCTTTGTTTCATGTACTCATTAAAAACACATTTTGTTTCCTAAACAATATTGTTCCCAAAATATTTTAAAAAAATACCTTTAAACTTCCGCTATATTACCCCGACGGATACAAATACAAAAGAAAATGATTTTAATGAATTAAAATTTCCAATTAAAAAGAAAAAAAAAAGATTGCAATAGACTAAATGCGAAAAAATTTGATCTAACGAAGCGTTTGATTTAATTTTCATTTTCTTTTTTTTTGGGTTTGATTGGATTCAGCCTAAATCCAATTCAAAATCCTATTAAAATTGTGTTCTCACGAGAGAAAACATTATATCCGTCATATAGACGTACAGAAGACGACATAAATTGCACCACACTATACATGCTTCTAACAGTATGTTAAGATCATGCCGCCGGCCACACGTTCTAATAACCAAATGTAATGTTTTCTCTAACAAACGAACCTCGACGGAACATCCTCTGGATTCCGTCAGCACCACCTTCTCCATCCCATTGATGCCTCTGCAGCGCTCCACCAATGGCTTCTCTGTTGCCATCGCTCTCACAAATCCCATAACAAAGCACTAAATTTATCAAAATGCCGCATTATATATATTAGCGGTTTTGAAGCCGCACTGTGGGCCCCTAAAAATAGAATAATAAAACCACCATATATATATATTTGTAACGGAGCGGACGCTTGACAGGGACGGTGACAGAAAGCTTCGTATCTGTTTGTTATGTCGCCATCTCCATGCGATGCATCCGCTCCAAAGCTATTCATTTTCCATTTCCGAATGCGAGGTCTCTTCGGCTTGGTGCTTAGCGTTCTGCTATTTGGAAATTGGAAGAGTGTTTAGCTGCAGTTGTAGATTTATGTTAAGTTGTATTTATCAAATTTGTAAAATCCGACAAAGCTTGGCGGCAGAAAAATGGAGATTCGCTTCTACCCGAAGCCTATAGCCACTCTCCTAATCCCACCAGGCTTCCGTCCTTACCCTACCTCTGGTCGTCTCGACCGCTATGAAGTTGCTGCCCCGGTGATGGTGGCGCAGATGTTTAGGTGAGCATCTCACGAGCATTGCTCCACCCGTCGCTTCTGGCGGGTGGGCGGTTCTGGATATGTGGAAAGGCTGATGGAGGGAGGCTTGATTTTGGACATGAAATTCCTGTCTTCATTTCGACTCGAAATCCTAACCTTGAGAAGTTCCGTTGTTCCGGCGAAGTTTTCACATGGTTAGGTTTTTAAATCTCTTTTTTATTCCCGATTATTTTTAGTTTTTTGACAAGGAAACTTGAAAAAATCCAATATCGTAGCCTAATAGTCAAGAGCTTAGGAGGCATGTATGCATAACCAGTTGCTAAATTATGAGTTTGGATTCTTTATTGTTTGGTTTCTGTGGTACCTGCATGGTGATGATGTCAATGAAGCTATGAAACATTCAAATGTTTTGCTAGCTTTTGTCCGAGCTAATTGACAAGCACACAAGTCATTTCTTAACTTCTCCTATCAAAACTTATTAGTTTTTTTTTTTTTTTTTGTTCTAGCAGAACTTGTGGATTCAATTTCTTATCAAAAGTATGCAATTCTAATAATGTATAGCATCCTGTTGAAGGTTTGTAACTACAAATTTTTTCAATCATGTTGGTCGGATTCCAGCGCCTAAGCGCCAACATTGCTCCAATTGCCTTGTTTCACTTCGATTTTGCTCTAGTTCGCTCTAATTGCTTTACCTATTATACTTGCACAAAAAATATAAAAATATCTTTCTTTAAAATGTAATTTCATTCATAAACAAATATAAAAAGTAAAAGAAATTATGCATGAAAAAGACAAATCACATGGCAAGTTTCTCTCCCCATTTTTTTTTTGTATAATTTTTTTGTTTGATTTAAATATATAGATCTAACAAAGATACAAAATAGCATTTGGCTATCTTCCATGTATCTTTGAGTGCTCATCTTTAGGTGCTCAAGATTTAAAGCAGACAATCCTCACAAGAATGAGTTATGATTTTTTATGCATTTTCAGCAAATCTCTATCATCAGACATCAATCTCGAGGCATGATATAGATCTCGAGAAGATTTTTTGTGTAAGAAATATTTCAATCTTGATAAAAACTCATATAGAACTCCGATTTTAACAAACTTACAGTCAAACTGGTCGGCTCAACAAGAAGAACACAGTGTTACCAAAATTAGTCCAATCTGATTCAAATCAAGTCAGTAAACCACTTTTGTCGGACATATTTATAAGGTTAAATGAATGACGAATCTAGCAAGTTTATAGTCTAATTAAGCGTCTCGACAAGACAATTCTAACGATTTCAAGATTGCTCAATTCCGACATCGTTAAGGCATTTAAATGTCAATCAAACACCGTCTGATCGAAGGAAGCTCTCCGAATCATCCGATCAAAGTGGTTTATATTATTGCATTAATTTCACCCAGAACACTATAAATAAAGTCTCACCCCTATCATGAAAGGGGGCTAGAGGCTTAAGAGAGAATTTTAAGTTTTGAGAAGAAGATGGAGTCCAACACCCTCTCTGTCACCGTCAATCGCCGTCGGCAGTCGTCGACTAACGTCGGTCTTCGTCGACGACCGCCGACCTCCACCGGCCTTCGTCGGTCACCGTCTACTGTCGTCGACTGCCGTCGATCACCGCCAATCTAAGTCGACCACTTTCTACCATCGTCGACAACCACCAATCATCATCGAGCACTATTGTCGTTTTCAACCACCACCGATCGTCGTAAACCGCTAACTACCATCGATCACCATCACTCACCTTTGACCACTACTTACAGGAAGCCGTTAGTTAACATTATAACTTTAAAAACATAGTAACTTTTTTCTCATCTATCTAACAAAAAGTCTTTGTAATCATCAACCTATAGTGAATTTTTACATCTGGGTCAGACCCTGTGATTTTTTCATTTTACGAGTTTTTCATGTAAAAACTTCTTGTGTCATTATTGGTTATTTTTTTGTCTGAGTGTGTGTTGAATTCTTGTGCAACACTAAAATTATAATTCATTAGTCTACCACCACGAATTTTATAGCACGCATCAGTTTGATGTTGTGGGTGGAAAATAGAGCATTCTCATCACTTAAATATTTGTAAGAATTGTTGCATGACCACCAAGCACAACACTTGCAACAATACAGCATCCCGCTCCAGCACCTATCATCCTAGAAGATAGTGACGAAGCAAAGATTATCAAGCCTCTGCATCCTTCTACGCAAACGTATAAAGAAATACAAGGAAATATATTATCATCTATAAATGTCACATCAGATGGTTAAAAAGACTATAAAGACCAACAAGAACTGGTACAAAGGCTAGAAGAGTTATCTCTCTTATAGAAACATGAAATTCTCCCCCAGCACGGCAGGAAAACTCTAGCACTTCTTCATCTCCACAAAAATGCACAGTAGTAATAAATAAGAAGATCCCAGTCACCTGCTGAGCAGGGACAGAGATAATTTTCTTTATTGCGCTGATGCAAAAGAAGATCCTATTTGACCGAAACAATTTTCTTCTGCGTTGTAACATAAAAGAGGATATCGTTGATCATCTGCTATGCAGGATGATGACGGCTTTCCCCTGCACCGCAACACGAAAGAAGATCCCATTGTTCGTCTACTACGTAGGACGATGACTTTCTGTTGCACTGCAACGTGAAAGAAGATCATTTGCTCGCTTTCTACGCAGAATGTGGACAATTTTCTGTGGCACTGTAATGTGAAAGGTGATCCTAATGCTCGTCTGCTATGCAGGACTGGGACAAGTTTTCTCTTGGCCACGAAAAAAGATCCCGTTACTCGCCTGCTACGTAGGATGTGGACGACTTTCCCCTGCACTGCAATGGGAAAGAAGACCCTGTTGCTCGTCTGCTACGTATGACAGGGATGACTTTCTGTTACACCGCAGTGTGGAAGATCCCGTTGCTCGTCTGCTACGCATGATGAGGACGAATTTCTACTGCACCGCAACGTGAAAGAAGAACTCGTTGTTCGTCTGCTATGCAGGACTGAGACAGGGTTGACTTTCTTATTGACCTCGAAAGAAGATCTCGTTATTCTTCTGTTGTACATGATGGGGATGACTTTCTCATGCACTGCAACGTGAACAAAGTTCCCGTTGATCATCTGCTATGAGGATGGAAACGACTTTTCTCAATGCCGCAACACGAAAGATCACATTGTTTGTCTGCTGCGCAGTACGGAGATGACTTTCCTCTTATTCTCAATGTGAAAGAATATTTTGCTGCTCGCCTGTACGCAGAATGTGAATGAATTTTCTCTTATCTGCAACTCGAAAGAAGATTCTGGTGCTTGTCTACTACACAGGACACGAACGACTTTCTTCTTGTGGAAAATCTCGCTAGCAGAAGACTTAACTCTTCTTTTTTCTCCTTCTCCTTCTCCTTGTGGTTTTTTCCCTCATCCATGACTTTTATTTATTAGTTTAAGAGGAAGCCTGACATTAAAAACGATTTTTTTTTAAAAAAACTAAAATTTGTCTTAATTCCTTTATCATCTGTTCTTCCATTTTCTAGCTTTTGACCTTTCGGCTTTCTTATTTTAAAAAAAAATTGAAAATCTTTCGTATTTCCATCTTTTGAGCTTCAAAAAAAAAACTGCCCAAATTTCATCATTTGAGCTTCTAAAATCTATTCAAATTCCTCTTTTTCGGCCAAATCTGATCTAAATTCGGCGGTTTGGATTTCTAAACCCTAAGCCCGTCTCTTCAGCTTCGGGATGGCCCGTTCCGTCTGGGCTCGTCTCTTCAACTTCGCGCATGTCCCAGACGGATCGCCTTCTTCTGCCTTCCCCAGCTTCAGCCCGTCGGCCTGTCATAGACGGCTGGCCTTCCTTTCCCAGCTTTGGGCCCGTGGAAATTTGTTTTGCACAGAGATCGAGCCCGCCACCCGCCGCATGAAGAAAAAAGCCCTTCCCAGCTTAGCTGCACTTATTTGCTTCAATATATAGAGGTTCATATTATCCTTATATAAATTCTCACAGTAACATAATATATACGCATATGTATATATATACACGACAAAAGGAAAAGGCTTTAGATCTTGATATTTTCGGTCGACAAAGTGATATCACCTGACAATAGGGACAATTAACACATCACTAGCAATTCTCCATCATTCAGCACAAATCTTGATTCATATCATAGATTTCGAGATGGTTTTTTGAGCAAGAAATATTCAAACCTCGATAAAAACTCATCCAAAACTCTGATTTCAACATACTTAGCCAAATCGACTGACTCGACAAAAAGAACTCAATATTATCAAAATTAGTCAAATTTGAGTCAAATCAAACTCATATCAAGTCATTAAACCACTCTTGCAAAAAATATTTATAAGATTAAATGAATATTGAATCTAGCAAGCCTATAGTCGAATCAAGCGTCTCAACAAGGTGAATCTAACAAGCCCAATATTGCTCAATTCTGACAAAGGAAGCTCTTCGGACTGTCCGATCAAAATGGTTCATATTCTTGCATTAATTGTACCCAGAACACTATAAATAGAGCCCACCCTTGTCACTGTCGATCGCCGCCGCCCCCCTTCAACCACCGTTGACCGTCGTCGACACCCGTTGAACTCCATCGACACCCGCCGACCTCTGTCGATCACCGCCAACCTCTGTCGATCACCGCCAACCTCTGTCGGTCGTCTTCGATCACTGTCTATAGCCATCGACAACCACCAACCGCCGTCGAGCACTAATATTGCCGTCAATTATCACCGACCGTCATCGACCATTGACTACCGTCGATCACCACCTATCACTGTTGACCACCACCGACCAGAAGCCGTCAGTCGACATTTTAACTTGGAAAACTTAGTAAACATTTTCCGTTTATGGGACAATGGGTCTCTGTAATCATCAACCTATAGTGAATTTTTACATCTGGGTTAGATCCCGTGATTTTTTTTCTTTACGAGTTTTTCCACGTAAAAACTTCTGGTATCGTTACTGATTGTTCTTTTTTACTTGAGTGTGTGTTGAATTTTCATGCAACTATAAGACAATCAATTACTCAACTGCTGTGAATTTTCTAGCACATATCAATTTTCACCATGGAATAGTTTTGGGACCTCCCAACATTAGCCAAGTGAAGGCATGTTACAACTTTTGCCAAAGAAAAAAAAAACTACAAAATTTACCTTGGCATCAAACAAGGTGGGAAAAAGTGAGAAGCCATTGCAATGAGAAGGATGATATCGTCATAAGTTTTATAGCAATGGTTTAAGGCTTACAAGCTGCATAACTGCTCTCGTAATTCTGGTAAATAAGTTTGTTTACATGATTCTTGTACACCTTATGTAGCTCTGCTTTCCCTTATTTTTTCCATTTCAACAAACTCTGAGCAATTCTTGTGTTTTTTTGCCAATGTTAATTCCACCGTCCTTCCCAATATCCTCATTGTCATATGGCTCGTAGCTCTCTTTGATCTCCTCCAACCTTCATTGCTGCGGACCTTCTCCGTTATCTTGTCTGCCATTAATGATTTCTTCAACATCTCCCTCAAAGCTCCTAATATTTGCTCCAAAATCTTACTCCATTCATCACTGCTCCATTTACTTTGTCAACTTCTGCTTAGCATCCAATTCTTATGTATTTACATATCCAACACCTAGACTTTATGTTTTACATTTATACCACCCCAATATTTCATATCACAATATAAAATATCACCATTTTCACTTTTTAAAAATGAAATACACATTTTCATGCGTAAGTAAGATGGCATGTATGTAAGAATTGAAGTTAAATACTTGGGAGTTGAGTGGTTTTTATGCAAATATTTTTATTTAAAAATGCTGACAGTAATAAAAATGTATAATCATAGTTTTAAAAAATATATTTGAATCAAGAAATTGAAAAATCTAAGATCCATCTTTAGTTCCAAATTCTAGATGTTAGCTGCATTCCTTTATCTTGTTTGCTAACACATACTTCTCTGAGCTTTTGCATCATAATTTAATGTATTAATGCTCATGTGCGTCTGGATATAGTTCATGAATAAAAAGCTCCTGAAAAGCCATCATTATGTATGTTTGAAAAAGATGATACAGTAAATGTCATCAAAATAGAGGAAGCAAAAGGAGTGCTTCGATTGGTACCAATATGGCTTTTATGCTTGGTATATTCTGCGGTTTTTGCACAGTCATCAACCTTCTTCGTCAAATTAGGGAGCACCACCCTAGACTGTAGAATCGGTTCAACATTCCAAGTTCCACCTGAAACCTTGCAGATCTTCATCAGCATCTCCATTGTTGCGTTAATCCATCTAGTTCCCTTATCCAGAAATTTTTCCAGGATTCTTACAAGAAATCACACAACTCCAAAGGATTGGGGCAATTGCAGCCATTGTTCAGAGCAAGAGATTGAAAATTACCGAGGACTATGGGCTGATAGATTAACCAAAGAGAGCAATTCCACTAAGTCTGTGGTGGTTTGTTCCACAATATATTATTTATGACATCGCTGGTGTGTATACAATGGTGGAAAAGATTGTGCCCTTTTATTTTGGCAGAGTGCATGCAATTAATATTAAGTTTATTTACTGAGAATGAATGAGCTGTCAGCTGTAAGAAAGTTTCTAATGCTATTTCTTATTTGTAATTCTTTGAAATGGATCAAGTTATTAAAAATATATGCCGTTTATTGGTTGTATATCATCTCACTCATTTTTCCTTATTCATAACCTCTAAGGGGCTTAGAAGATAAAATTCAATTGAAGGGGCATTTTGCATATATTTCATGCATAGGTTACAACACCAAAGTGCTATGTTTGTAAATATGAAAGATTAGGTGTGAGATATGTTTGTTTTCGGTTCCTTTTTCTATTTTTTATTTTAAAAAAAATTGTCGGCTTGTCGATCGTCGTTTAATTTACTCTCCCAAATAAATCTTTTCTCCGGATCATATGAATGATCGGGAGGATGGAGTAACCGGAAAAGATGGACATATGAAATGATGGAAAATAAGAGAAAAGAAAAACTTTGAGAGTCTACGTGCAATAAACCTCGCAGGGATAAGTCAAGCATGTCTCCCTAAACAAGATTAGAAAGAGACGCTTTTGATTAGTATCCACGAAAGAATACCTACGTGGACTACCCATAACCAAAGATTCAGGTTTATGTGTCTGTTTTGAGGTTAAGAGCTCTCCCAAGGGAACGTATTCCACTTTATTAATTACATTATAGGAGATACCCAAGAATATTGAACCTAGGTAAAAGGTCAACAAATGAATGTTATTCTGTGTGGGAATGCTCATATGCTTCAGAGCTTTCGCTAAGCCATTGGGCAGAGAGCGAGCCTCTCACTTCCCAAATGGGTAGCAGCTCATCGACACATGAAGCCCACGGAATAACTAAAATTATCCTAACAGGGATATCACAACATGTCAGAGCATGTCCGGGCCATAAGGGCAAAGGATAAATTGTCGTATCACAAGTGGGTGGCAACTCATCGACATCGGGCTAGCAATATGATAAAACAAAGTTAAGCAACGACGAAGCTCAAAGGGGCTCAACAGCAAGAAAAGTAGAGTAATCCTAGAAGGTAGAGGTAGCTGGGTCGAGTACCGTGGGTCCGTTATCCCAAGCCACTGTGACCCTAAGTCTGCCCAATCATGAAGGTAGTCGACCTAACACGTCTTGAGATCCTCGATCAGCAATCCGTAAATTGCATCGTCCACGGGGACCTCGGTAGCCCTAAGGTCATAAGAAGGAAACTCTATTCTATAACTACAAGTCGTAGCTCCAAGAGGTGAGACTTATACCTACTGAAGTGGCATGGATGCCTCAGAAAAGGAAGAGGAGTGTAGATTCAACTACAAAGCTGGAAACAGTCCCAACAAAAGGACTTAGAACCCGTCTGGGTTGGAGAGCCTTCTAACACGCTAGACACACTAGACAACCACCTATATATAAAAATGTATGTTGGGTCAGTCGGGTTGGAGAAGCACGGGAGCTTCTCCTCGGGACATACAATATGAATGCAGTTATCTAAAACGGTTCTTAAACATTATGGAGGTTCTATTAGCATGACTTGGGTTATGCCCATGCAATGCAACACTTTTAAAATCTAGCCTGAATGCCAGATAGGAAAGTAAAATACAGATTTTAAAGTCCTGAATATTTTAATCCTAAAATTTCATTATCTTAAAAATTTTATTAGGATTTTGAAGAAAACTTTAGAATTTTAAATTTTAAAGAGTTTATATTGCATTGTGATTCCCAGACAAACCATAGAAATAAACAAGAAAAATAATTCAAACATACACTAAGGCAAAAACAAGCTAAAATCAAAATGATATGAAAAGATCAAGTGTCGCTGGGTTGTTAACATATCCTAGAAAAGAAAAAAAATGTCAGACTCTGCATATAAATGCTCGATTTTAGTTTTATACATCAATATGAAATGCAGAATTAAAATACGGGACATGAGCATCTGCTCCTGGTCCTTTCCACATGATTCCCGCATCAAAGCACCTTGGAACTCGTGCACGTACTTTATTTCTGTTACAAGACTCTTCTAGACACTAAAATGTACATAAAAAAGGGAAAAGACCCTATCTGTATAGAAAACAAGTGTTAGTAGGGAAAGTTATGCAACGTACAATGAGCTGTGTCTGTTGGGGAGTTAAGCAACACCTACAAGCAATGGGTTAGAAATCATTACGGGCTCCCCCTTGTATGATACGTGTGTGTATGCATGTGGAGACACGACTCCCTGCAGCAGAACGTTTTATCTCACTACTATGCATATCAAGCATGCAGTCACACTAAAAGCATGAAGCAAAAGATGGATGTTTGGTTAGGACAACCAATCCAGCAAAAAATAATAGTCAGACATCTAAAAGATTACCTAGCACCCTAGGTTCTAGCCTAACACACCATCTAACAAAAAATGTCATAACCTAGTATCTAAGTGCACGGGGTAGAGTCTCCGGCTACGAAATGACTTTGATAGGGTCGTCATGCCAGCCTCATCCTAAAGATCTAAGGGATCTAAAGCACATCACAGGAGAGGGGTGACATTTAAAATAAGTGGTCTTACGTATGACCTAACTTATATAGTCTTAAAAGTAAGGAGGATAATACATAATAGTAAAAATATCCATTTTTATACATTTAAAACAGTTGACCTATGATGCGGGTCATTAATGCATATGACGCGCCTTAGAACCCTTGGATCTTTATAGTAGTCATACTCATGTCAATTTTGTTGACTTAACTCACACTGCTCGCCAGTATCAACCCAGTAAACAATGCTCATTAAAGCATCGCGACAGACACGAAGTTACTCTCTTAACGAGCAGGACAAGTCATCAAGGCAAATGAGCAAGCACACAGGCATGCAAGAAGCTCGTATTGTGGTTGCTCGACCGAAGTATGGAACAACGACAATGGGCGCCCAAGAGGGCTAAGCACATCATGCAAATGGATGCAAGGATGTTACATGCGACATGACATGCATGAACGAGATGTACCAGTAAGAATAAACTACCTATGTGTGGAATTACACCTACTGAGGACCCGGGGTGTCATGCGACAAGCAAACACAGACTACATGTGAGTTTGTATCGAGTAAAATAATATCTATAAAAAAGATTCATACCTTGCCCAAGAGACACTCACCGAGCATGCATGCAAACATGCAGGATATACAACAGACATATGAGAGAAGTGATGAGTGTGTTGTAGAAGCAAGGGCCCGAGAGATGGGTGTGTCGTGGAGGCAGCGACCCGAAAGAGTTGGCATGCCGAGGAAGCAGGGGTCCAACGAATGGGTGTGCAGTGAAGGCATTGTCCTGAAAGGGTGGGCGTGCCGAGGAGGTAGAACCCCAACATCCTGTAATGTTTAATTGGGTTGCAACTGGACCACATTGTCGATAGTTTACCTCAATCCTCCTAGATATATATCTATGGTGTTCTCCTCTTGCTCCACAAGTTCACATTTAAGTATAAGTTGTTCGAACTCAATTGTGTACTCCTCTACTAAAATATCCTATTGTTGTAAGTAGTGAAGTCTAAAAAACTGAAAATTAATATGTTAAATATGTAAATATATAAAAATTATATGGTATGTATGTAAATGCACAAAAAAATTTAAGCAAGTCAAGTATGAAAACATATGTGAAAGCTAGGCTTGAGCTCAATAATTTATAATACAACCAAGCCAAGTTCAATCCATGACATACTCAGCTTGACTTGACTTTATTACAACCTTAATCATACATTGATAAGAAGATTTTGCTTTGAAGTGAAGAAGTATAAAATGTTATTAAGAAAATAAATACTTATTTATTGGTTTGACAAGTTTTGCAAGGTTACTGATGACATTGTTTGTCGAAGTAATATTACTAATCATTCTATCTTCATCCAATATTTTTCTTTTGGTGCAATGATCCTTATTTTATATACCGATGACATTATTTTCACTAGGAATGATGCTTTTAACATTAATGAACTAAAACATCATTTTTAGGAGGCATTTATCATTGATAAATATGATCAATACTTCCTTGTTTGTCTCCCCTTTGTAAAAAGACAAATCTTTGACGCCGAACAACTGCAAGCTGGCCCCTAGTTTTTTGGTACAGGCATTACACAAAGGAACTACCATTAATATCTTTGAAAAGAATGATAATTTTGGGTGCAAGAACAAATAAAAAAAGAGAGGAAATTTACTTGTTCCCGCTCCCGCCTCCTCTGCCAGTGACTTCGCCCCGCTCATTACTGTCGCGAACAGTAGCCCAGGCTCTCTTGGTCTTTTGCGAAACACAGAGGAAGAAAGACAGCGAGACCTCTTCGTGAACTCTTCTCCATCCCAAGCAGGTGACTGAACTCCCTCCAGCGAACAGAAGCAGCAGGCGACCAAACATGTGAGATGTTTGGCAACTTCGCGACAGCGGATCTAGTTTGTCTGGCACCTGTGACCGAGAAGAATAAAGGTTCTCTTCGGCTGGCTTCTCATTAAACAGAGAAGGAGGAAATACATTGAATTTGTAATTCCTTGAAGTTGAGATAAGTGTTTATTGAAGTTGAAGCACTGTTGTACAAAATCCTCGAGAAATAAAATCCTCTGCAATTCATGGACGTAGCAATTTACCGAACCATGTAAATCTGTGTGTTTTGTTGTGTTACTGTTTTGCTAATTTTTCTCGTTCTATTTTTTCGCTTCGTCGTTGATGGTTCTAATACACACACACACACACACACACACACACACACACACACACACACACACACACCACACAACAACTGGTATCAAAGCATTGGTTCAAATCTAAGAAAATACAATGGCTGCAGATAAAGTGAAATTTTCAGGGATCGAGAAATTTGATGACCCGTATTTCGATTACTAGAGAATGCAGATAGAGGACTACCTCTATGGGAAGAAATTTTATCTTCCGTTATTGGGGAAAAAACCTAAAATGATGGATGCGGGTGAATGAAATTTATTGGATCCAAACGTCCTAGGATTGACCATATCGAGGTCTATTGCACACAATGTCATCAAAGAAAAGTCTACTGCAGATCTCATATCAGCCCTGTCAGGTATGTATGAAAAGACATAGGCGAATAACAAGGTATATCTGATGAAAAAATTATTTAATTTGAAGATGTAGGAAGGTACGTTTGTTGTACAACTCCTGAATGATTTTAATACTATCACAAATCAATTATCATATGTGAAAATTGAATTTGATGATGAGATATGTGCACTGATTTTATTGGTTTTATTGTCAAATAACTGAGAAGCTATGATGATGGATATTAGTAATTCTGCAGGTAAATCTAAACTAAAATATGATGATATTCATGATTTGATTTTGCTGAAAATGTGCACAGGAAAGATTCTGAAGAGACCTCGGATACAATGATAAAGTTATGTACAATGACAAGTCCAATATAGTTTCTAAAATAATAATGCAAGAATCTGAGTTGATAAGATTTGATGATTTACCAAAGGTCGCAGTGAAGGGCAGAGATGCAAATGACGAGGAGAGTGGGTTCGAGGCACCTATTCCTATTGTTCTACTGTCAGTTTCAGAGCAGTCTACCCCTACAGTTGCAGTTTGTAGGTCAGAAAGGACTAGACGTTCTCTACAAGGTTACTCTCCAACTTTAAACTACATCCTGCTGACAGAGTGTGAAGAACTTCAGAGTTATGAAGCAACCTTACAGGATGAAAATTCGAACAAGTGGGAGCTTGTCATGAAGGAGGAGATGAATTCTCTGCTAGAAAATCAGACTTGAGAATTAGCATATCTTCCACCAGGGAAGAAGGCGTTGCCCAACAAGTGGGTGTACCTGGTGAAGACTGATCATGATAGCAGTAAGCGGTACAAGGCTAGACGTGTTGTAAAAGGCTTCCAGCAGAAGCATGGTATCGATTATTTCGAGATCTTCTCTCCTGTGGTGAAGCTCACAACCATCATAATGGTACTATCTATGGTGACTACTGAAGATCTCTTCCTTGGACAGTTAAATATGAAGACAACATTTTTTCATAGGGATCTTGAAGAAAACATCTACATGCACCAATCTGAAGGGATTGTGGTACAAGGAAATGAAGACTCGGTTTGCAGATTGAAGAAGAGCTTGTATGGTCTGAAGCAAGCTCCTAGACAGTGGTATAAAAAATTTAATAATTTCATACACAATGCATGGTACAACAGATTTCAGACAGATCACTATTGTTATGTCTGACATTTTGACAATTATTATATTATTCTACTGTTATATTTGGATGATATGCTTATTGCAGGTGCTAGTATTAATGAGATCAATAATCTGAAGGAGCAGATGTCAGAGCACTTTGCAATGAAGGATTTGGGAGCTGTAAAGCAAATCCTTGGCATGAGAATTGTCAGAGATAAAGTCAGAGGCACGTTGAGATTTTCTTAGGCTGAGTATGTGAAAAAGGTACTTAACAGGTTCAATTTGGATAAGGCCAAACCAGGTTACACACCCTTGGCTAGTTATTTTAAACTCAGTAAGAATCAGTCACCCAAGTCAGAAGAGGAACGAGACCACATGAGTAAGGTTCCTTATGCTTCAATTGTTAGTTCACTTATGTATGTTATGGTTTGCAACAGACCAGATATTGTCCATGCTGTGGGAGTTGTTAGCAGATACATGAGTTATCCTGGAAAGAAACATTGGAAAACAGTGAAGTGGAACTTGAGGTACCTAAGAGGCTCTTTAAAAACTTGCTTGTGTTTCTCAGGAAAGAGTTTAGAGGTTCAGGGCTATGTTGATGCTGATTTAGCTGGAGACATTGATACTAAAAGAAGTATTACGGGCTATATTTATATTATTGGTGACACAGCAGTGTCATAGAGCTCTAATCTGCAGAAGAAAGTTTTGTTATCTACTACAGAAGCTGAGTATATAGCAGTGTCAGAGGCTGTAAAGGAGATGATATGACTACAGGACTTATTGAAGGAATTGGGCAAGAAGAATCAGAATGACATTCTCTACAGTGATAGTCAGAGCGTCATATTCCTTACCAGGAATCCAACATTTCAGTCCAGGTCCAAGCACATTCAGATCAGGTATCACTTCATACGGTCATTGCTGAATGCGGACAGTTGTTGCTTTTGAAAATTTGTGGAAGCAAGAACTATGCTGATATGTTGACAAAGGGTGTTACTTTTGAGAAACTTAAGTTGTGCACAACTTCAGTTGGTCTTCTAGCTTAAAGACAGAGGTCTTAGTTATAGAGGTAGAGGATATTACGTTTGAAGAAAAGGGCGACGCCACCAGTAGAGAATATCATTTTGACGAGGAAGAACGTTGTAGTCTGTGTATTGGTCTACAAGTGAGAGATTTTTTGGGTGAAATTCGGTTAAACAAATAAAGAAAAAGGAACCTGTTCCCGCTCCCGCCTCCTTTGCCGTGAAGCAAAGCTTCGCTTCGCCACGCTCATTACTGTCGCGAACAATAGCCCAGGCTCTCTTGGTCTTTTGCAAAACGCAGAGGAAGAAAGGCAGCGAGACATCTTCGCAAACTCTTCTCCATCTCAGCATACAGAAGCAGGCAACCGAACTCCCTCTAGCGAACAGAAGCAACAGGCGACCAAACAGATGAGAAGTTTGGCAACTTCATGACAGTTGATCTAGTTTGTTTGGCACCTGTGACCGAGAAGAAGAAAGATTCTCTTCGGCTGGCTTCTGATTAAACTGAGAAGGAGGAAATACATTGAATTTTTAATTCCTTGAAGTTGAGATAAGTGTTTATTAAAATTGAAGCATTGTTGTACAAAATCCTTGAGAAATAAAATCATCTGCAACTCCGTGGACGTAAGCAATTTGTCGAACCACGTAAATTTGTGTGTTTCATTGTTAATGTTTTGTGAATTTCTCTCGTTCTATTTTTCACTTCATCGTCGATCGTTTTATTTTATATATATGTATATATATATATATATATATATAACAACATGCAAGACCACCGATNTATATATATACCACAACATGCAAGACCACCGATCAATCATTTACGAATGATGAAAATTTTGATGTTTCCCTAACATGTATGTTTGACAAGCTTTTCCTTTTTACTGTCAGTCAATTTTATATATGCATTTGGTACCACTAGTTAAGATATGCAAAACCCAAAGAGGAAAGACGAGAATGTCATCCTAAGAATCTTTAGATACATCAATAACTCTTAAATCAAAAGATTTAGTTTTATCAAAAAAATGGGATCATTTAAAGATTGAAGGTTATTCAATCTTGATTATGCTTGATCTATTGAGATTGTAAGTCAAGTCCTGTTGTTTCTATGTGGTGGAAATTTCATATAAGAGATAAGCAGTATTCTAATTTTTGTAGTTAGTTCTAGCATCATTGCATATAAATGCCATGGCTCATTATGCTTTCTAAATGATTTGGATTTAAATTCTTGTTAAGGAATTCAACTTATACCATAGCCTATATGGTTTAAAGCTGAAACATATTCGGAAATCAGATCTTCCATGAAAAACCAAGCATATTGGAGTGTATTGTTACACCATTGGAGGTGTTATGTCTTAAAAAATGAATATACCTCATGTATCCTGTGAAAATCGATTAGTTGACTTCCTTACTAAGGCTTTCACAATTTTGTAACTTTTGCAACAAAGCTAGAGTTTATTGATGTATATGCTCCAATTTTAGGGCCGTCGTTATTGAAAGAAAGGTGCTAAATTAGAAAGGAAATTTGTTGGCTTTAATAGATTTTCATAATCGTAGATATCTTTGTTGGCCTATAGATGTCGGCGGTCCCTACATTCAATTAAGTTATATAAGAAAGCCTTCTTTCTAGCATGTTCAAAATAATCTGATATGTTAAGAATTGCTTAAAAAATTTCAAGTGTACTTTTCTCTAAAGCATATGCTCAGAGTTAGAATTTAAGTGTATATGAGTTACTTGTTGAGATGTGAAGAACTACAAGGGATATTGTAGTTGTTTGGTGATCAAGTTCTTTATTTGGAATTTTTAAGACTGAGAAGAAGACAAATAGTTGGAGAAGATTTATTTTGGTGCTACCATTTAAGAACTTAGGAGATGTTCAATATTGTAATATCTATAGAATAATTAAATTTGTTGGTCATAAAATGAAGCTATGTAAAAATGTAATGAGATATAGATTTAGTTGAGATTTAGTTCAATTTTGTGATAGGAAGATTTACCGTGGAAGTAATTTTTATGTTAAAGGCCATTGATGAAAAATTAGAAGAGAAAAGATTTTCATTTGATTTTGTTGATCGCTGGAAAACATATTATCAGTTTGAACACTACATTCGGAGGCAACTAGCTAATTATTGATTCTCCAAGTGATTGGATTTCCTCCCATGAAGTTGCAGTAACCAGTAGGAGATTTTCTATCTATGAGAGAACTTGCCCAATCAGTATTAGTCTATGCTTTTAAATTGTCTTCCATTCCTTCTAAATAAGATTCCTTTTTATGAGGTTGCTTTTAGGTGTTCAATACTTTTATATATTATTTGCAAGCGAATTCCCATAATGTTATTCTTGAACTGGCTTAGAAGATTTATGATATAGGCTCTCTTCTACCTTGTGTTTACAAAGTAAAATTAGTCTTTGATGCCTTCCTTCCGCTAACTTTTGTGTTGTTGCCTGCCTGTCTACGCGTTTACCAGTAATCAATTGGATTTTTTTAGGCCTTGCATCCCATCATACTTGTTTCAATAGCATCATTGATGTATTTTTTGTTTTTAGATGAATATCTCAGCTCTCTGCTTCCATTCCAAGGAAGCATTTGAGTTATTTAAAATATTTTATGTTAATCTCTTTGGATAGTTGGTCTTGTAATCTCCTTTCTTCATATTCATCATTTATAATTATGTCATCCACATAAACTTTTTTATGAATAGTGTGTTTGATCTCTATGCCATTTATGTAGATAGAAAACATGTAGAGCGAGCATATAAGATAGAAAACATGTAGGCTATATAGAGTTATAGTTTATTGCACAGTTCCGGTGTCAATGATTCATGCGCATTTTTTTTAATCTGATGTACTTATATTTAAGCTGAAATTTATGAAGACGAAAACTTTAAAGGCTTTCGAGAATACCATTCTTTTAGAAGTTTTATGTAGCTTGTGAGATGTTATCTAAGAAATAAGTTGTACTTCAGACTAGTGCTATCAAAAAAGCTCATTGTTAGTGAATAACTCTTGTTCGGCTCGTTAAATAGTTTGTGTTCGATTCTTTCATAAAGTAAACAAGCAGAATACAAACAAATTTTTTAAGCGCGAATTATAGACGAGCCGGATACAAATAAATCTTTGTTCAATCATGTTCGGCTCATTTTAACTAGAAATAAAGAAATTATGTATATTATGTACNCTGTACTTCAGACTAGTGTTGTCAAAAAAGCTCATTGTTAGTGAATAACTCTTGTTCGGCTCGTTAAATAGCTTGTGTTCGATTCTTTTGTAAAGTAAACAAGCAGAATACAAACAAATTTTTTAGGCTCGAATTATAGACGAGTCGGAGACAAATAAATCTTTGTTCAATCATGTTCGGCTCATTTTAACTAGAAATAAAGAAATTATGTATATTATGTACTATATATAATAATAATATTATATATATATATATACATCTGATTTTAAATCATATCAACTCGTGTGGTCAGCGGTTATGTGTTTTCTACTGCACCAAAGTGAAGGTTCGAATCCAACACCCTATATATATTTTTAAATTAATTTAAACAAACCAATTTCGAGTAGAACACAAACAAGATTATAAAAATCAAGCCGAACACGAACACATAGTTCACGAGCAATTTCAAACACGAGTCAAGCCTGAGCTCGCTAAAGCTGGGCTCGTTTACAGCCCTACTTCAGAGTCCTCAACCTGATTCAAATAACCTGATATCTCAATTGATATTGAAACTCTTGTCTGGGACTGAATAAAAAGACTAAATCTAATAGCTACTTCCTTTGCAGGTTTTAATAATATTATAAATTTGAGATGGGCTCCTTCTTCCTCATAACTACATCATTCATGCATTCTTCACTTGGATTTCTATTTCTCTTTTCTTCCTTAAGCTGCTGCATCTATCTCTTGTTCTTTGGTGAAAGATTGTTGGTGATTTCTTCAAAACAAGGCTAGAATCTGAATTTAGCATGATTTATTTTCATCAGTTGGTGCTGCTCTAGAGCTGAAGAACATATTTTTTTGAATAAATCATAGGCCAAATAATAAATAGAAAAACATAGTAAATATGCTTAATTTTTTTTCTTATTCCAAGTTTTAACTCTCTTTTGAGCAGCTTGGTAAGAATATATGGCTTTATTGGAAAACTGAATTCTCACAACAAAATATATTTGAGAAACAGAATTACTTAAAACTCAACAGAATTTGTTCAACTAAGCTTATATGCATAACTGCCAAGAGAATTGTCCTTCTATGCTTATGAGTCCACTTTATCTAAGCTGTATCCTACTATATTGTTGAGTTTTTTGAAAAAAATAGCCAAATAGTTGTTCATATTGTCTGGTTTGAACGGTTTTCAGCTTATACCGTACATGTAAAGAGAAAAAAAATCTGTATATGTATGCATGCTGAAATGCTACCTTGATTGTGTCTTCACCTCATGAGGTGTGATAGATTGCATCGGTTTGCTGATATATATCATACCTTATAATTCTTTAGTGTTTTCATATTTGATATCATGCTAGATTTGGGGTGTCATAAATGAATTGATTTCAATTATGAGTTATTATTACTGTTTAAATTTTTTGTACTATAGAACTTGTATTTACCTTACAAGTTTTATCTAAATAATTCCTTTGTTGAGCTAGATTTTTAATTTGATGAATTGTCTGCTACTAATTCTGTGCGAGCTAACAGAATTAAAAGGGCCTGTACTAGCTGGTTCTGTAGAGTAGGGGAAGGAAAAATTGATCAGAAGGGAGCAGAATGTGTATTGAGACCTGGAGAAGGTTTCTGTTGATTTTGTATTTTTCTTTTATGAGGTTAAATGAATTGCTATGTTGGGAATTTTGTTAGAATAATGTGTGGTATTATTTATTTTTGAATTGATCAATAAGGGGAAATGTTGAAGAGCTCTTCATTTGGCAGAACTTTATTATTTTGTTGTGCTTTTTTTTAGTAAATTCTGCATTCTCATTGATACCAGAGTTAACCAAGCCACAATAGGAAAACTAAATATTATTACTAAAAACAAATAGGCGGCCACAATCAAATAACTTGAAAGAGAAATTAGAAAAAACATGACACGAACTCACATTGAGGCTCAATCCATGGGTGGTGAACATAGGCTAGGTGCTTAGGGAGTGGAGATATGTGGTTGGAACAGCAAAAGGAGGGGCTAAAATTGTGTTGGTAGTGAAGTGGATGGCTGGGTCAGCGAGGGCAGCAAGTGAGGGTAGCAAGCGGAGCAGTGTGGCATGGTGAAGTAGGTTGGAACGGCTAGGGGATCGCAAGAAAAGAACATATTTATTGTTTTCCAGTTGACGGCTGCAAGTGGGTGAAGCGGGGGATTGCAAGACAACAAAGGGTGGCTGTCCGGGGAAGTGACAACGAGCTCTTAGGGTTGGAATGGGAAGACTGCAGTGAGAAACAACAAACTAGTGTTGTTCAGGGCGGTTGGAGTGATGGAGGATGGACACCTCAGAAGAGAGACACATCAGAATCACCGTTCAATTTCTCAGATAAAGCCAGGAGAAATGGATGTCGGCAACTGTCTTGACAGAAATCCGAGTCAAAACTGCATCCTAAAAGAAAGGAACAACTTAAATAAACCCTAGATATTTAAGATTGGTTCCCCTTATGAGAAGGATGTAACAATCCCTCGTGGTAGAGCCAATTGGCCCTCCCGACTCTCCCTACGCTGTGCCCATGGCGTTATTGGCACACTCGTGGGGGCGTGGGCACCTCCTCACTGAGCATTGCGCCCCCACTTCACTTTAGATGGTAATAAATTGTGTTGAACTTGACCAAGTCAATACTTATGCATATCCACTTAATTTTTTTAATAATTTTTTTATATGTTCTTGCTCAATTTGGTGCTATGTTGTAGTTAGGTGTGTGCATTGTTTGGTCAAAACCGAAATGATTGATTGATTTGGTTTCCAGCCACCATTTGCTACTGAAATTTAATCCAACCCTCCTACTTAGGGAAAATATTTGCGTATGTAAGACGTGCGCAGAGCTGCGTATGTCGGGAGGTTATTCAGAGGGTATAGGAGGGTTATATCCGCGTTATACCCCCCTTAACCTACTTGTAACCTACAAATAAGTTTCGTGTTTCTGTAGTTCCGTTAGGTACAGGTAAGTTATAGAGAGGTTACAGGGAGTATAACGCGGATGTAACCCCTGTACCCTCTGAATAACCTCTCGACGTACGCAGCTCTGCGTACGTCTTACGTACGCAAGGGTCTGTTTGTTTTAGCTTATTAAACCGTGTTTTGAGTCTAAACAAAGTTTCAACTATTTGGCTACACATTTAAAGCGAACAGTGCATTCACCGCACCATGCAAATTCACGAATTTGCAAAAGCCGCTCCCTCACTCTGTTCTCCCCTATTCGCAATTTAGAATTTCACAGATTCATATTTTGCCCACAATCCTACGTCCTAAAAATTGCTCGTGAATTTTTTTTTTTTTTTTGGTTCTAAGCTTGCCATTAATTACAGATTTTTTTTTTGCGTAATTTGTCAAGTCATGTTAATTACACACATACTACTAAAATTATATTATATTTAAATCTAAACAAACCCTTAACTATTTGCAAAACTCAAAAGTAAAGTAATATTTATTACACACACACACATATACATACATACATACATACATACGATAATTAGATCAAAATTTTATATAAGACTAAAATATATAAGAGTTAGTGAATTCTCTTTCCTACAACATTAAATGCATAAAGAATTATATATAATATGAATAAAAAAGTATTTCAGACATTTATCCGCAGATATCACTTTCAAAACTGAATTTTTCAAACAAATCAACTACTTCAAAAATTCTAGCTTTTGAACAACAGATTCTTCACAGCATATTTTGAACTGAGATTTCGTACAGTCACAAACGAAATAATCGCACTAAGTTTCCAACCACCGTTTGGAAACATCACCAATTAAAAACATGTGATCTAAGATGAACAATTTAAATTAAAAAAAAAATTAACTCAATGATGATTATTCTTTCTGAATCAAAATCAGGGTGGATTTTCACCAAATTGATCCATAATCTGCAAGTTTATTATCACAATTTTGAATACCACTAGTCTTCCATTGTGCATGATTCTGTTGGTTGGAGATCCAGCCTTCCTTCAGAAAACCAACCAAACAGTTCAAACAGTAAAAGCTTCTCAAGAGAGTAACTGGGGAGAATTGANTGTTTTCTACTGCACCAAAGTGAAGGTTCGAATTCAACACCCTATATATATATTTTTAATTAATTTAAACAAACCAATTTCGAGTTGAACACAAACAAGATTATAAAAATCAATCCGAACACGAACACATTGTTCACGAGCAATTTCAAATACGAGCCAATTTCAAACTAACTAAACATGAGCCAAACCTAAGCTCGCTAAAGTTGGGCTCGTTTACAACCCTACTTCAGAGTCCTCAACCTGATTCAAATAACCCGATATCTCAATTGATATTGAAACTCTTGTCTAGGACTGAATAAAAAGACTAAATCTAATAGCTACTTCCTTTGCAGGTTTTAATAATCTTATGAATTTGAGATGGGTTCCTTCTTCCTCATTACTACATCATTCATGCATTCTTCACTTGGATTTCTATTTCTCTTTTCTTCCTTAAGCTGCTGCATCTATCTCTTGTTCTTTGGTGAAAGATTGTTGGTGATTTCTTCAAAACAAGGCTAGAATCTGAATTTAGCATGATTTATTTTCATCAGTTGGTGCTGCTCTAGAGCTGAAGAACATATTTTTTTGAATAAATCATAGGCCAAATAATAAATAGAAAAACATAGTAAATATGCTTAATTTTTTTTCTTATTCCAAGTTTTAACTCTCTTTTGAGCAGCTTGGTAAGAATATATGGCTTTATTGGAAAACTGAATTCTCACAACAAAATATATTTGAGAAACAGAATTACTTAAAACTCAACAGAATTTGTTCAACTAAGCTTATATGCATAACTGCCAAGAGAATTGTCCTTCTATGCTTATGAGTCCACTTTATCTAAGCTGTATCCTACTATATTGTTGAGTTTTTTGAAAAAAAAATAGCCAAATAGTTGCTCATATTCTCTGGTTTGAACGATTTTCAGCTTATTCTGCCGCGTGCAATGAAGATTTAAATTTTGTGGACTAAATTAGGAATCAATGAATACATGTAAAGAGAAAAAAAATCTGTATATGTATGCATGCTGAAATGCTACCTTGATTGTGTCTTCACCTCATGAGCTGTGATAGATTGCATCAGTTTGCTGATATATATCATATCTTATAATTCTTTAGTATTTTCATATTTGATATCATGCTAGATTTGGGGTGTTATAAATGAATTGATTTCAATTATGAGTTATTATTACTGTTTAAATTTTTTGTACTATAAAACTTGTATTTACCTTACAAGTTTTATCAGTTTTATCTAAATAATTCCTTTGTTGAGCTAGATTTTTAATTTGATGAATTGTCTGCTACTAATTCTGTGCGAGCTAACAGAATTAAAAGGGCCTGTACTAGCTGGTTCTGTAGAGTAGGGGAAGGAAAAATTGATCAGAAGGGAGCAGAATGTGTATTGAGACCTGGAGAAGGTTTCTGTTGATTTTGTATTTTTCTTTTCTGAGGTTAAATGAATTGCTATGTTGGGAATTTTGTTAGAATACTGTGTGGTATTATTTATTTTTGAATTGATCAATAAGGGGAAATGTTGAAGAGCTCTTCATTTGGCAGAACTTTATTATTTTGTTGTGCTTTTTTTAGTAAATTCTGCATTCTCATTGATACCAGAGTTAACCAAGCCACAATAGAAAAACTAAATATTATTACTAAAAGCAAATAGGCGGTCACAATCAAATAACTTGAAAGAGAAATTAGAAAAAACATGACACGAACTCACACTGAGGCTCAATCCATGGGTGGTGAACTTCGGCTAGGTGCTTAGGGAGTGGAGATAGGTGGTTGGAACGGCAAAAGGAGGGGCTAAAATTGTGTTGGTAGTGAAGTGGATGGCTGGGTCAGCGAGGGCAGCAAGTGAGGGTAGCAAGCGGAGCAGTGTGGCATGGTGAATAAGGTTGGAACGGCTAGGGGATCGCAAGAAAAGAACATATTTATTGTTTTCTAGTTGACGGCTGCAAGTGGGTGATGCGGGGGATTGCAAGACAACAAAGGGTGGCTGTCCGGGGAAGTGACAACGAGCTCTTAGGGCTGGAATGGGAAGACTGCAGTGAGAAACAACAAACTAGTGTTGTTCAGGACGATTGGAGTGGAGGATGGATACCTCGGAAGAGAGATACATGTGAAACACCGTTCAATTTCTCAGATATAGCCAGGAGAAATGGACGTCGGCAACTGTCTTGACAGAAATCCAAGTCAAAACTGCAACCTAAAAGAAAGGAACAACTTAAATAAGCCCTAGATATTTAAGATTGGATCCCCTTATGAGAAAGATGTAACAATCCCTCGTGGTAGAGCCAATTGGCCCTCCCGACTCTCCCTACGTTGTGCCCATGGCGTTATTGGCACACTCGTGGGGGCATGGGCACCTCCGCATTGGGCATAGCGCCCTCACTTCACTTTAGATAGTAATAAATTGTATTGATTTTGACCAGGTCAATACTTGTGCATATGCACTTAATTTTTTTAATAATTTTTTATATATTTTCTTGCTCAATTTGGTGTTATGTCGCAATTAGGTGTGTGCATTATTTGGTCAAAACCAAAATGATTGATTGATTCGGTTTCCAGCCACCATTTGTTATTGAAATTTAATCCAGCCCTCATATTTAGGGAAAATATTTGCGTATGTAAAACGTACGCAGAGCTGCGTATGTAAAACATATGCAGAGCTGCGTACGTCGGGAAGTTATTCAGAGGGTATAGGAGGGTTATATCCGCGTTATACCCCTCTTAACCTCCTTGTAACCTACTTGTAACCTACAAATAAGTTCCGCGCTTCTGTAGTTCCGGTAGGTACAGGTAAATTATAGAGAGGTTACATGGGATATAACGCGGATGTATCCCCTGTACCCTCTGAATAACCTCCCGACGTAAACAGCTCCGCGTACGTCTTACGTACGCAAATATTTTCACCTACCAAGGGTCTATTTGTTTTAGCTTATTAAACCGTGTTTTGAGTCTAAACAACGTTTCAACTATTTGGCTGCACATTTAACGCGAACATTGCATTCACCGCACCACGCAAATTCACGAATTTGCAGAAGCCGCTCCCTCACTCTGTTCTCCCCTGTTCGCAATTTAGAATTTCATAGATTCATATTTTGCCCACAGTCCTACGTACGCAAAAATTGCTCGTGATTTGTCAAGTCATGTTAATTACATACATACTACATAATTATATTATATTTAAATCTAAACAGACCCTTAACTATTTGCAAAACTAAAAAGTAAAGTAATATTTATCACACACACATATATATATATACATACATACATACATACGACAATTAGATCAAAATTTTACATAAGACTAAAATATATAAGAGTTAGTGAATTCTCTTTCCAATAACATTAAATGCATAAAAAATTTTATATAATATGAATAAAAAAAGTATTTCAGACATTTATTCGCAGACATCACTTTCAAAACTGAATTTTTCAACAAATCAACTACTTCAGAAATTCTAGCTTTTGACCAACATATTCTTCACAACATATTTTGAACTGAGATTTCGTACAATCACAGTCGAAATAATCGCACTAAGTTTCCAACCACTGTTTGGAAACATCACCAATTAAAAACATGTGATCTAAGATGAAAATTTTAAATGAAAAAAAAAAAAAAAACTCAATGATGATTAGTCTTTCTGAATCAACATCAGGGTGGATTTTCACCAAATTGATCCATAATCTGCAAGTTTATCATCACAATTTTGAATACCACTAGTCTTCCATTGTGCATGATTCTGTTGGTTGGAGATCCAACCTTCCTTCAGAAAACCAACCAAACAGTTCAAACAGTAAAAGCTTCTCAAGAGAGTAACTGGGGAGAATTGAATAAGATAGCTATAAAACCTGCTCAAAATGAATTTCTGGCTTCAATACCATGGGTTTCCCATGCATGCTTTTTTCATGGAAATTCGCCAAGGTTGTAACTACAGATGAGCGGAATTTGTCTTGAAAGCTATAAAAATAGTGAAGAGTTTATAATAAGATATGGGTTGGGTAATAGAAACAGCTTTTAAAGTGATAATAATGCTATTTTTGATGCGATTTTAAAGATATGGGTGTCGTTGTGTGTATGTTAATACGGAAGTTTAGCTGCGAGATATGCATGTACATAAGATTTGTGCGCTAAAAACTGCTATCTATAAGTCATTTTGCTCCGGTTAAAGGAGATTTGTCCTCTGGCTTAAAACTTTTTGTTACTTAGATTAGATTGGAAGCATTGAGCAATGTCAAAAGTTTTCATTGGGTGACTACCTAACACAAAGTTCCTTTGATTATTTTGAATCCAACTAACTTCAACTAGAGGATACTTATAAAACGATATCTTTGTCAACGGGCATTAGTGATTTTTATTAGAAATTCCTTTGATTTTTTAATGTTTTCCTTTAGAGGCATCAAAATGCATTTTCACTTCATACTCTAACGTATTTTTGCTGTTGTGACCATCATAAATGGCGTGCTCGTCATGTTGGCTTGATTCAAATCTTAATGACACGTTCATAAGAATTACATCGCACTAAATCTTTTTTTATGATTTTTTTAGAAAATTGTACAAACATCACTTGAATTATGTTTGATTGTGTCAGGATAATTTGTAAGGTTAAAGATCAAAATTTGTAGAGAAAAGTTTTGCACTCCTACCCTACTAATCAATTATTATGTTGCACATTTCAATTGATCTATATCAACGCTCAAAGCTTTTTGAATAGCTAACTATTCTATGTCATCAGCATACACTAAATGCTCATCTTTACATCATAGTTGTCTTTTGCTCGTTTTCATTCTTTGGTGGGACCTTTCCAACTAAGTACACGTCATAATGATCGGAATAATCTGACACTATGTCAAAAACTTAAACATCAAAAGTATTATTTTATAAATGTAAAAGTAAAAGCATTCTAAGTAAATTTTATTGATAAAAAATAATATATCAATGTAATCTCAGCATAATTGATAACCATGAGTGGCCGAACATTGGGCACATGTATCAACATTCTTGCAACTATTCTTTTTTTTTCTATTGAGACATGTTTGTCAAGCATCAAGGGATGAATGTTAAAGATTAAACTAGTTGGCATGACCAATTGAGTTGGCTGATGTAACATGATACAGTGCTAACTTTGTAGTGAGCTATTGGGCCGATACAACATCATACAATTGTCGTGATTATATGGTGTCACATGTCTGGAGTTTGTCTGTGCACGTGACTGTCCAGAACTAATAATGTGATGGGTCAAAAGAACATAGATTATGACCTCAATTTGTGCGGGCAACATAGTTACATCTATACTCTTGATTTTGTGGAGAAGCTTTGTTTACCCTTATCTTCTTCTCATTATTTAGTTGTTTTTGCTCTTAATTGTTGTCAAATATTATTTTGGGCTATTCACATACCATCAATATTAAAGAAAAAAATGAAATGGGGTTGTCATGATAAGTTTATAACACAAAGGTGTATATAAATATGAAAATTTAGGTGTTAAATATATAAATACATAACAAATGTGTGATATATATGTAAATTCACCTTTTATTTTGAGTTATCGGTTATCAAAATTGTAGATTTTGGCGTCTTTGAAGACAATCTCATTATGATATGTTTAAATAGTGAGTTGATATGACTGATTTAAGTTTTTTAAATCATTTATTTGTCGCATGCAAATATTCAATATATATATATATATATATATATATATATATATATATATATATATATATATA
>JXCR01129301.1:75358-117138 GCA_002079205.1 Phalaenopsis hybrid cultivar
TATATATATATACTATCAGTGATGTGGTACAAAAGCATTGGGTATAATTGTAAAAAAAAAAACTCTATCTGTTAGATATGTAAATACACAATAATTGGGAGGTATGCATGTAAATGCCTTGTTTAGATTAAAATAATTTTGAAGAATATTTGCCCAAATAAAAAATAATAAAATAAATTATCTTATTTAATATAATATTATTATTATTGAGAAGCAACCGAAGCTCAAGACAGCCTGGAGATGCTCTGATTTTCTTAAAAATTATATATATGTATATATATATATATATATANATATATATAGAATTATTTTATAATCATATTATCAAGATGAAAGTATAAAAGATATGTTATTAATGGACAAGAACATTAAATAAAGAGGGATATAAAATGAGTAAAATATGATGGAGATGAGGGTGACAGATCATGATCTTAATATTTTGTTATTTTTATTTAATTGGATTGGATAATGGGTGTGTGGCTAAGTTTCTCGTTTGGACGTGTGGACGGCGGCGCTGGTCGCACCTTCCCATATGTCTGGCGGCATGATATGATCTACATCGTCGACAACATGCCATTCAAATTACAATGTAAGCCATGCATAAAAGCTTTATTGACATTTCATGCACATCAAAGCGATTCATTTTGCCAAATGATCTTTAGTTAAAATAACTTTTATTGTAGCAAGTAGTATAATAATTTGAGCTTTTAGGAGCTTTAAATTTAGAGTGATAAGTATTACAATTTGCTCCATGTTGTGCCTCTAGACAAGCTATAGATAGAAAAATGGATATATTTATGTATAAAAAAGATAGAAATTACAATTGTCATGGTGTTTTTTTTTGACTATTTCCATCTAATCATAAAATAGATCCATAAATTATGATTTTCTTAGAACAATTATGAAAGCCACATTGTGCATTGAGTGCTAGCATCTTGAACAAACTAATATGAGCAAAATGGCTCCATATCATATATTGAAAGATAATTTTTATCAAGTTCTCAATGGTTTGATCATTGGACGCATAAATATATCGGTTTGGTAGTCCAAAAATAGCACATTGGGTGCTAGATTTTGTAAATAACGATGTTTTAAGTGTTATGTATGTAATTATTCATATATATTGTTGAATCATGATTTGTTTGTGAATCAAAACCAAATGAATATATCGCAAGACGAGAGAGAGAATTGTGCATTAATGAACAGTAATTAGTTTGATTGATTAAGTCTTTCTCATAAAATTATTCTCGTATTTATAGAGGGAGGGGTGTAATATGTAAAGTTATATGTTTATTCCTGCTTTAATGGGGGTGTTACATGATGTCTTAGGTATTTTATATGTATGAGGCTGCGTTTCAGCTATACTCAGAATCGCTTTTTTGAAATCAGCAGAGATTGGTACGTCAAGACCTGCTCGTCCAACTATATAGAATAAGTTATAGGGGTTGTCTGATGGCATTTGATGGTTTTTTGACTGACAAGAATTGTCTTGATCGACTTGGCTTTGTCGGTCGATTATTCTAGTATGGTCGACTATTGATCATTAGATGAGAAGCTCATGTTGGTAGAATGAAACTAGACAATATTGCGGAAGGTGAATCACTGTAATTTGATTGATATCTCATTTCTTGAAGAGGTAGACCTTTGAGATGTTTGTGAGTAATGTTATTATCAATTCTTCGCCTCGAATGAGGAATCTCATATGTGTTCATGAAACTGCTGACAATACTGAACTCTTCTATTGAATCAGTTACGGCAATAGGCAGATTGTTGCCTTTGATCTGCTCGATTAGTCTCAGTCCTTGGCTCGAGTGATCTACACCCACTTGGCCTCCAATCACTATTCACATGGTTACATCTGGTCAAGTGGGTTAGTGGGCCCTCCTTAGTTGGACTTTTCTATCTTCTAATTCGTTGGATCTCATCGAGGTTTGCATGGGCACATTCTTCATGCATATCTATCTATCTATTCAGTATATAAACACTAGTAAAAATGTAAAACTATTATATGATTAGAACGAAGAACAAGCAATCGACAGAATGCATGTGAATGTAGTTTAAACGACGGCGAATTACAATGTCTAAATAATTTTTATTTATTTATTTATATATCAATTTTTATTTATAAATAAAATATTTTAACTAGATATTAAATCACTAGGATATGTTATCTTATTATGATATTAATAATGTGGAATGATGACATAATTTAGATTTATATTGACTATGAAATAACTCTCTTAACAGAATGAGTTAATAGTTACTGGAGTAATAAAATATAATGTTTTAAATATTGACAAAGAAGATAAGGGCTGCAGGTCATATGATAACAGCTTTTTGTCATATTATTATTGCATTATAATATATTATATACATTAGAGCCAAGGGTAAACAGTCAACCGGTGGGTTACCGTGAAGGAGGTGAAATTGCATCTCTAAATTTGGTACAAATCAAAGCTCTAATGGGATCCCTTGCCAGATATGCGACAAGATCCGCCAAGGGCGAGACGTAATTCATTCTAGCAAATCTCATCGTATATGTCACACAGACAATGATAAGATCCACCTAAGACCTTGCTAGTAGGAGTATCAGACCGAGGCGAAAAATCGATCAGGTAGACGAGACATAGGCTCCGTTAAACTAAGATCAAAGTGAGAAGTAAGCCACGGTTCACCCACAAAACAAATCGACTTATCAGTTGACCGACCGAAGAGCAGACAAAAACTCTCTGATGCCGATTGGATTACCGCCCCGCTTTTGCGATGGCAGACGAGATAGTTAGTCGACCGAACGCCATGGCATACCAAACACAAGTCACGGTCATCACCCGATCAATTGCCTCACTCGGCCGCATTCTAGCGAATCGACCAATCAAGTATCATCATATAAAAATTCAAATTGCAATACATATATGGAATGACATTCATACGATGTATTAGAGCATCAGTCATATTAAAAACGATTTTCATAATAGTCCTCTCATTTCTGCAATTGTATCAAATATATTCTTTTAAATAAGAGACAAAACAACAACCAATGGGAGGTAGACCATTTGGACTCCCCTGGTTCCTTCTACAATAACTCTTGATTTACTTTGTTTTTTTCTTCACTCGATTCTCAACTCTCGAGGCATGTTCACTAAAGACAATCCAAGATCCAACCTTCTGAAGGGTGGTACGGTGAGCATGGACATGCCTTAAATTAGAAGCGGAGTTAACAATAAAAGAAAAGCTTCCCAAAGTGAGATAGCACACATGGAACCCAATAGAGATGCTTCACAACCATGCGTCCATGCGCAGACACAGAGCTTACAAAGCCCAAATGACCCTCACGATGGATCAATTTGTGGTCCTCCGGACAGCAATCACTCAGACGAACGACCAGACATCTCGCTTGAAAGCGGAACCCTAGAGGTTTCATCCTCAAAGGCCACAATTAGGGAACCCACCTATCACGCACAAACCAGGTTTGCATACAATAGACAGGGGACAACGCGAGTTCCACCACACCGACACATCTGCCTTTGCATAGATAAACATGTGATGGGAAGAACGAATGAGAGTGGCTAACCGACTGCTCGCAAGAGGGGATTTTACTCACCAAATCAAAGAGTGATACCTCCGACAAAGCTAAGGATTCTTTGCTTAGATTTTTACAAAGGATTTTGCCAGTACGATCACCCGCCTTGGGTCCAATTTCCTGAGCTCGAGACAGCCAATCAGACCCACCCAAAGTGGGTAATTGTATTGTGCGATCGATTAAACCCAAAAAATCAGGCGATCGGCCTGAGGCAGCCGATCGATCCCAGAAAAATAGGTCGATTGGGCCGGGGCAACCAATCTGATCTAAAGTGATCGATTGATCATGTAGGGTGGCTGATTGAATCATAGTGTTCACGCAATCACACATACGATATGCGACATGATCCACATGAAAAAAAAATCAACAGATGAACACACCTCACAGTGCTACCCAAACGCTCGACAACACATCAAACTCATCTCAACAACCTCGCGTAGGTCCTAGGGTTGAATTGATGGAAAAGGTGTAAACATCGTATTGCATGAAGCAACATGAACTCGCCACTCAATTGTCTGGCATAGAGTGAAGGATAAACTCACGAGAACTTTTCACAATCGAGCGAATGACAACCAAAGGGGAGTCGTCATCCACCCGGTCCTTTGATATCATCCGTCCATCTACGTAAAATCGCCAAACAAATGACGAGATTGACATAATATCGTATTTTATGGGATATTGATGTTATGGATCAAAGGGAAATCACTCAAATTCATATGGAAAAGTCTACGAAAAGCTTTGTAACTTATCTGATTCTTCTGAGCACACAAAACCTAGGTCCTTAATCCTTTAAGAAGAAAAATGCGAGAGTTTGAGAATTACCACCACGATGATTGCTTTGACGTCCAATGGTGTATAGGAAGAAGCTCTCCCAATAGTAGGAGAGAAGTTGTCAAGGTTCTTCCCCAAAACACAAGGAAGCTCTCCTCAAAGAGGAGAATCTGGTGAGCTACCGAGCTCCGACGAAAACCATTCTCCCAAGTATGAAGAACTGCTCCCCAAGGAGGAGATTCTGACGATGTCTCGAGCTCTGATGAAGTTCCTTCTCACAGAAACAAGGAAGCTCTCATCAAGAAGGAAACTCCGATGAGGCAACACACAAAAACTCATTCTCTTCCTCTATCTTTTCCAGTGTGATAGTGGTTAGAAAGGGAAACAGAGAGGAAGAAGAGGAATAAAATGAAAGTGAAGAGGTGAAAGAGAAAGATGGAAGCATAATCAGGAAGAAGATATCTCAAATCTCTCCAAAACTTAATCACATCTCTCCCACAATTCACAGAGCTCTCCCAGGCCAAACTTGCCAATTGAAGTTTGATCCTTGCTGAGAGTCCCTGCTCGAGGAGTTATTCCCTTGGCTCAATGCATGGAATGACAACTTGTCCCATTGGGAAGCATCTCGGGTGAGCCCATATTCCATTCTTAGTCTTAGAACCGATTCATGATAGTTAGTCGGAGGTTCTACGACATTTCGGCAGGTTTCTGGGGACCTGCAGGTCAAAATCGCATGAAAAATTAAGCTTGGCTCCTATGCACCAGGTTCTGGGCTCATAGACACTAGGATCTCTGTATCGTGCCCCTTGTGGGGCGCTCAGACACACATGCTTAGGAGTTGGCACATAAGCACCAACAGAATATCACAAAGACACTTACAACATGGTGCATAGGTGTCATCCTCTCGGGATGGCACACCAATTGAGTGCAATATTTGGGTGTCGGTGCCTAGGTACCCACATAGGGAAACATATGCGCCCTCATAAGCCTGGGGCGCCACCCTCCTTTTTTTTTTAAAATTTTCATTTTTCTTTTCACTCCACTTTGCTTTAAACTTCATGAGGGCAATTCTGAGGGATCCTCGAACCTCCAGAAAGTGTCCTGAATTAGTATGGAACTCTCTACGTCTGGTGAATGCTAGGGGTGCAGCTTATGTAGGCAAGAATTGCCACCAAGGTTCAGAAACAACACCAACAATCTATAGCATAATTTTGGGCATGAAAGTCAGCAGGACCTTTTTTATCGACCCAAAAGCTAAGGAAAGTTGCATGTTGTCGGGATACAACTCTGTAACTTACAATGAACATTTCGAAAGTTCCGACCCCCTAATAGGTTGACCCAAGCCATAATTTTCTCGTAGGACACGTATAACCTCATGGCTTCCCTTCGCCACGGGTGGCTCCAGACTAACATGTGGTGACTTCTAAACACTAGAATGGGCAACGAATATGTTCCATGTTTTAAATGGCCCCTCCGACTGCTGGTTCTCCCGGGTAAGGCTAAATCACTACCAACCTTAGTTTTGTGTCTCAAACATGTCCTAGAGAGTTCTAAATGGGCGTCTCAAGCTAAGGGATGTTCCATGTTTTGAATGAGCCCCTCCCGACTGCTTTATATTTTAATTACATTTTTTATTTTTCTTCGCATAATTTATTTTTAATTAAAATAGATTTGAATATATATCATACAAATTATTACAACTAACATAGTATTTAAAACAAAATTTTCAAAGACAAAAATATTTTTTTTGGCATGTATTTTAATAATTGGTACAATTTACTGAAGATGGCTTTGAATGACTCATGACAAGGTTAAGTCTAATTACTTATTCGAACTGTGCTCGAGCTAAATTATAATTTTATGAGTTTAAGCAGACTCATGAATCAATTTATTTATTAGTAAATACAAAAATAAATATAATATAAATAATTATAATAATATAATTATAAAAAAATAAAAATATTGAAGAAAATATTAAAAAATATTCGATAAATAAAGTGAAATATAAATTTTAAATATTTAATAAAAATTCATATTTAAATTATGAAAATTCAGTATTTTTAAGCACTATCTCAAAAGCCAGTGAGTCTAATTGGAGATATTTCATACAATTGCTAAAATATTGGAAGAATTACATACATACCACTCTATTCTTATGTAATTACATATCGAACACCCGAACTTTCAATTTTTACATACATACCAATTTTATATACAGGAATGTTGTATTTTACATTTTTTTAACATGATTTAGTCATGAATTTAACATAAATCGAGCAAAAAAAAAAGGAAAATAAAATTCAATTTCCCATTAAATCCAATTCTCTCATGTTCTTTCTCTTACCCCTCACTTATGTCATCTACTATGTAATGTAAATCCGGATTTAGCAATTATGTCTCTAACCGGATTAAATAGATTTACTCGGCCAATGTTGAAAAATTACTCCATATGGATAGTGTATGCAGAAATGTATTGTTGTCCGATCTCCACCGTTCACCAGAGAAAACATGTATTTCAGTGAGTCTAATTTTAATTTTTTTAAAAAAATGATGGATTGTAGAGATCAGACAGCGCATGCAGAGCGTATGCATTTAAGCATGTGCTGTCTGTATGGAATAATTTTTCGCTATTATTTGCATGCTCTATCATCATCTAGTGCTCGCAGGATTTCAATAATTTGATCTGCATCTCAAAATAACACGGCCTAAATAATAAATTTTAGGTGTTATATATGTAAATACATAAGAAAAAACAATAAATTTTATGTGTTATATTTGTAAATACATAAGAATTAGGTGTTATATATGTAAATGCCAAATTAAGAAGAATTGAGTGTGTTTAAGCGCGCCTATAAAAGCCCCGGGGCTGCATTCGCCGAAGTTGGAGAGGCGGCGGGCGGGAGGCGGAGCGGCGGTGCGGCGGTGCGGCGACAATTCTAATGGGCGTTCTCAGGCGGTGGATTCTTCCGCTGCTTTTCGTGTTCGTCTCCGTCCTCCTCTACTTCAAAACCTCTCACAAGGTTTCGGTGCTGCAGATTTTTAATTTCTCCTCGCCCTTCTTCTACTTTTTCTATGAAATTCAGGTAATCACTCGAAACCTCATTTTACTCTATATGTCTCCTTTTCTTTTTCTTATGATTTCTTATATTTATTGAAGAGTGATTAGTTTTCTGTTTCTTTGTTTTTGGTACCAGGCGAATGGCGGTTGCAGCCNCATAAATATAATATAAATAATTATAATAATAGAATTATAAAAGGAATAGAAATATTGAAGAAAATATTAAAAAATATTCGATAAATAAAGTGAAATATAAATTTTAAAATATTTTATAAAAAAATCACATTTAAATTATGAAAATTCAGTATTTTTAAGCACTATCTCAAAGGCCAGTGAGTCTAATTGGAGATATTTCATACAATTATATTGCTAAAATATTTGAAGAATTACATACATACCACTCTATTCTTATGTAATTACATATCGAACACCCGAACTTCAATTTTTACATACATACCAATTTTATATGCAGGAATGTTGTATTTTACATTTTTTTAATATGATTTAGTCATGAATTTAACATAAATCGAGCAAAAAAAAAAAAAAGGAAAATAAAATTCAATTTCCCATTAAATCCAATTCTCTCATGTTATTTCTCTTACCCCTCACCTATTCCATCTACAATGTAAATCCGGATTTATCAATTCTATCTGTGACCAGATTAAATAGATTTACTTAGCCAATGCTGAAAAATTATTCCATATAGATAGTGTATGCAAAAATGCATTGTTGTTCGATTCCCGCCGCTCACCAGAGAAAACATGTATTTCGGTGAGTCTAATTTTTAATTTTTTTAAAAAAATGATGGATGATAGATATCAGACATGCATGCAGAGCGTATGTTTTAAGCATATGATGTGTGACTGAAATACTTTTTTGCTATTGCTTGCATGCTCTATCCTCATCCCGTGCTCACAAGATTTCAATGATTTGATCTGCATCTCAGCCAAACACGACCTAAATAATAAATTTTAGGTGTATATAAATACATAAGAAAAACAATAAATTCTAGTTGTTATATTTGTAAATACATAAGAATTAGGTGTTATATATGTAAATGTCATATTAAGAGGAATTGAGTAAGCGCGCCTATAAAAGCCCCGGGGCTGCATTCCCGGAAGTTGGAGAGGCGGCGGGCGGGAGGCGGAGCGGCGGTGCGGTGAGAATTCTAATGGGCGTTCTCAGGCGGTGGATTCTTCCGCTGCTTTTCGTGCTCGTCTCCGTCCTCGTCTACTTCAAAACCTCTCACAAGGTTTCGGTGCTGCAGATTTTTAATTTCTCCTCGCCCTTCTTCTACTTTTTCTATGAAATTCAGGTAATCACTCAAAACCTCACTTTACTCTCTGTTTCCTTATATTTATTGAAGAGTGATTAGTTTTCTGTTTCTTTGTTTTTGGTACCAGGCGAATGGCGGTTGCAGCCTTTTGTCCCATGATGAGTTCTGGATTCGCAGCAATCGCATTGTTACGCCTGAAGGTGTCTTTGCTGGCGCAGGTTTGTTGAGAAGTTTTTCCCTTCTTTTGCGAAGATGAGAGATTTTGATTTTAGGATGCATTTTTAGTGTTGTAAAGTTTTGGATTTTTTTTTTTTAATTTTCTTAATGTATATTATGATGACATGGATTACTTTGCATTTTGTAGCAAAAGAAGTTACATTCTGTAAAAAAATCTGACGAGTTTTATCTCTGTTTTTTTGCACCAGTTGAGGTAAAGGGTGGGAGAATCGCCTCGGTGGTTAGCGATGATTATAACGGCGGGCAGGTTGCTGGGGGTTATGTGGTGGACTATGGAAATGCTGTTGTCATGCCTGGATTTGTTGATATGTAAGGTTTTTTTTTTTTTTTTTTGCCTTCGACTTTTCTGCCTAGTGTGCACTTAGCTGATTTTAATAATCTAAATACCTGGCCATAAAATTGAATTTTTTTTTCTTTTGGGATGCTAGTGCTTTATATCGCTCTATTCACTGGAAAGCAAAATTACCTTATAGACAAAATGAGATTGTAGGCAAGAGTATTTTTTTTATAAGTTACAAAATATTTGTTCTCCTCATCATCATCTTGAGATGTATCCCAACTATTTTTGGTGGTCTATAGGAAGCCTACTCAATGTATTTTGGTGGTCTATATGTATCCCAACTATTTTTGTGTGCACGTGTGCGTATGTGCGTGTGCGCATGTATGCTTGAGTTTGCGCTCGCATTGTTGTCCTCGTCGGCGTCTTGGCCTGTGTGCTCGTGTGTGTGTGAGTCTGGGTCTGGGTATGTTTGTGTTATGCGTGCGCGTCTGTTTATGTTGTGTGCGTGCTCATGCATGCATGCATTAGTTATATATTTATATAGATATAGATATTGATATACATATGGATGTATGTATGTTGTATGAATATGAGCATACACAATTTATACACGGATATGCAAAAATTTAAGTATACATAACAATGAATTTTTTGGTAGCTTTATATGTGTGTGTGTGTGTGTTATATCTATATAGATATAGATATACATACATATATAGGTGTATGTATGTCTGTCTGTGTTTGCGTCTGTCTGTATTTATCTCACTTCTCTCTGTCCATGTGCCCGTGCTGCATGTGTCTATGGAGTATGCATGCATGTCTACGTATGCATGCATGCATGCATGCATGTCTGTCTATATGTGTGTGTGTTTGCTATATATCTATATAAATATAGATGTAGATATACATATGTATGTATGTTTGTATGAATATGAGTATACACAATTTATACATGTATATGCAAAAATGTAAGTATACATAACAATGAAATTTTTGATAGCTTCATGTGTGTGTGCGCGTTCGTGCGCGTTCATGCGTACGTTTGTGGATAAGTGCGTACGTGCATACGTGCGTACATGTATGCATGCATGTTTGTTTGCTTGTTTGTTTGTTCCTCTCTTCAAGAGCAATATTTTAAAAAATGATTGACGTCGTTGTTGGGTTCTGAACTAGCTTTTAAGAAATGGCTATATATGTGGATTTGGTCTTGGATGATAAAATTTCGAAAATCACGTGGTTGAATTTTAGTATTTATCCTTGTAGCAGTCTAGCTTTTCTTAAATCAATGCAACTAAATTTGTGTTTTAATTGTGTATGCATGGTGCTTACCACTTGATTTGGTTTTTTTACACTGCTTATTGAGTTGAATTTCATGAGTAGTTGATCCAGAAAAAAAATTTATTTACTTAGGATGGATAACGTTTGTATTATACTCTTTTTAGGTGTCTCAACTGAGATCAGTCACAGATATTTATTAAAACACTCAAATTGATTCTTAATATTATCATTCTTATTTGACAATTTGACACGTTATTTGGTTGGATGAGGTTGAGCAGCCTGGTTATCTAAAAACAAGGAGAGAAAAAAAAGCTGTAACGTTATTGATTTTCTCCTCAGTATATTGAGAATGAATATCTTATAACTTGGAGGATTTGTGTGCTGAAGCTGTGGGCAAAATTCATGTCTTTTTGTTTGATTGTTTTCTGCATCAATTTTTAATTCAAATCACACGATGACTTGGAAAGTTAATGTATGTTTTTTTGCTTACTTTCTTGTTTTATAGACATGTTCATCTCGATGAGCCTGGAAGGACCGAGTGGGAGGGCTTTTCTGCAGGGACGAAGGCAGCAGCTGCTGGTAATCTTGATATTTTATTGCCTTTTATTATTTCTTGTTTGTAGAACTGTGGCTATTATAAATTTCAGTTAATCTTGGATGTTCTCTAATATAGTTATTATTGTGCTGTAAATGATTTGGATTACAACAGAAGGTCGAGCAACTTTTTGGGAACTTATCATTACAGTTCCTGCTCACACATATTGCAATTTTGGTGGTGGGAGGAATGTGTTGTAGTGTTGTAATACAAATTGATATAATTTGGAAAACAAATTCATATGGAGTCCTCTATAGTTATTATTAGGCTATTTAGTGTCTGTTTAGGGCAGCAACAACTTAATAATAAGCATTTGCGGATAAGCTGACTGTCTGTTTATTTTTTGCAATTTGAAAACAGTTGTGTGCAGCTGTTTCTGGACAAATAATCATTCCGCCTCTGTATAGTAATTTTGTTTGCAACAAAAATTGTTCATACAAGTACATTTTATGCTTGAGAGCAAATATTCAGTGCAGAATATTACAAAAGAAAGATGGACATCTCACTAACTAATGAGTGATATGATTACCAATATTAAGAAAATGACTATTAAAATAACAATTAATAATATAATAACATTATTTTTAAAATGCAGACTTTATGTCACAAAATAAGCCGTCCTCCAGGGACACTCCACGTCTGATCACTCTCGGCGGTGGAATCTTCCAGCTCATCTATCCACCGAAAATAGTTACAGTTCTCTATGATTTTTCGTGGACACCCGTAAAACTATCTCTCGTTGTTATGTGGCTGTTGCGAAGTGAGTAGGGAACTCTGAAGCCGCAGTAGCAATGCAATTTTCCGGAGGTACCGTAAATCTTCGAGCTCATCTTTCCTGAAGACTTAAATGCACAAACTCAGACATAACACTAGAAAAAATTAATAACAAAAGTAATTAGTTAAAATTTTATGTAGTTATGACGTTTCAGAGAACTCGATATGTAAAGCAATAAATCTGTCACTACAAGAAGACAACAAACCTTATAAATAAAAGGGTTCATGATTGTCTTTAACTCGCGTAATACTAAGTTTGTCTGTTTCACATATGCATATCATCAAAAAATGTCTTCCAAAAAACCTCAAGCCATAATAACGAAAAAAAGAAGAACTTGATTGTCTTCATTCGGATTTTATATGTGATAAGAACCAATATCGACTACAGACCATCCAGAATAACCCATTAAGTCAAACTTCTTATCATAAACCTCGAAAAACCACGAAAAGAAAAAAAAATAAATGTAAATGAAAAAAACATATACATTTTGCATAAAAAAATGAATCCAGTAAATATCAAATGCATAAAGAACAGAATTATACACGAATTATATAAAATAACAATACAATAAATAGTAAATGTATTCAATAATCATTACAATTAATATAAATAAAAAGTAACATTCTCTTCAACACTTTCCAATTATCGCATTTGTAATTTATTCCCTCAACTCTGTCATCTCGCTTGCATCTTCCCCATCTTGAGTGCCGGTCTCGAGAACATCATTTTTGGCTCGCGACAAAGACTGCCTATGCCGATACTCTCATGCCTTAATAGGGATATGTGCATGATCCTCGTTCACCCTACGGAGGTCGATGTTGCTGTAGAAAGGATGCCGCTGAATATAATTATGGAGAATCATCGTGTCAATCACAATCTGTACCTGTTTGGGAAACAAGTTGATATATTGCAAAATATAACTCATTTCTTATTCCAAACACCAAAAATTTTCTCAATGACTCTGCCTAAGGAAGAGTGCATTTTGTTGAACATTTCTTTCCTTCCCCGCATGACATTGCTAGCCCGCTCAAAGTCATGTGGTATCTCGTATCAGAATAGAACTTCAAATATTATCGCTGCAACGGATACTCAACATCGACCAAATAATTTTTACCTTATGTGAATATAATGATTAGTGCTGATGTAAAAAAAATGTGATTAGCTCAGTCTCAAGCGAACCTCTGGGGAGATATGAGAAGTTTTATTTCCTATTTCGTGTTGCAGATTTGAAAATTTGGCTGTCATGTGCATTGTCTTTCCAGCTGGCCATGACAAAAATGAAGCACATATTGAAATCGTATACGACCATGACGTTATGCGTCGGTGACCCACAACGACCAACGACCGATGAATGCGATCTTCTCATTATTTGGAACACATGCATCATCGCGTAAGAAAGAGAAGAATTTAGGTAAAGTATAACAAGAGAGGTCGCGAGAGAGGAGCGCACCGCTAGGGCAAGGCATGTGAGAGAAGGAATCACGGTGAGGAGAGGGACAGCCTCGTCAATGATATACGAAGGAACACGAGCCGTGGGGTTAAGCCCGCAGTTGTTTTTCCTTTGGTTTTTTGTAAAAAGCCGCCGCGCGAAGCCCTGCCGGTACTGCAAACGGGGCCTTAATGTTTTGAATGGCGTTCTTCAAGAGTTCAGAAGCTCCAACTCATTTCAAACTCCACATTTTATGTATTTGGAGAAAAGCCTACTATTTTTTCCTATTTATTCATGGCTATTACTACCATAATACACAAGGACATTATCTTATGTTGTTTGTTCAAACATTTACATGAGCCAAGTCTCATAGCTTGCCATTCACGAATCATATCTGAAATTTAAGTTATTATTATATATCTCAGTTAGCCTTTACCCGCAGATCATCAGTATTATTATATTTGTTTTTAATGATTGTTAAGAACATAAGTTAATCAGTAGTTTTTCTATAATGTTTTCTTTTTATTAGAAATCAGACCAAGGCTTTATTGTGCAAACTCAGAGAGCAGATGTTTATGTAATAGACTAAGTAGAAGAAATATAATATATTCTTTACGGTACTTTATGTTTGGGTGATACATATGTGGAACAATCGAGTCAATATGGCCATGTGAGGTACATTTACAATTACTTGTTGGGAATTTGTAACATTGAATATCAATCCATGAGAAATCCAACAACGTTGAAATTTCATGGAAGATTTTTCAAAATCATCTTTGCTTTTGGTTTTTATTTTTCATTCCGTGCTGTTATCCTTTAGCTGGTAATTTTGTTATATCAAAATTATGCATCACCGAAATAAAAAGATTTTCATCACCTATTTGCGATGAATATCATATCAATATCAAAAGAAGCATGTAGTGACAAAGGAATTGCCATCATTATATTGATCTTCGTTGATCCTAAGCTGTTTTTATTGATTCATATATCTAACTGAAGACCAAGTTGAAGACTTGTTCCTTCACTCCACTAGACTATTTTCATTGACGTTAACTTCTGCTTAGTTACGAGAAAAGGAGTAATAACATCAACAGAGAGAAGGCTGTTTGCTTCGTTAGAATTTTCAGTGCTATACTTTAGCCGTTTGAGGGCAATTCTTTGATTGATTGAATAAGATGGAAATCATTCTGGTGTTTTTCAGGTGGCGTAACAACCTTAATTGACATGCCTCTTAACAGTTTTCCTGTCACAGTGACCGAGGAAGCATTGAAACTTAAGGTTAATTTCCCTAAATCTCCATTCCTTTTAATTTATATGTGCTTTATTTGACTAATAACTGTGTTTTATTCGATATTGCAGGTCGAAGCAGCTCGAGAGAAAATCTATGTTGATGTTGGTGAGCTATTTCTCTCAACTTGTTATAATTGAAAACCAATAACATGTCCATCTATGTTCAAAAATCCATTAAGGTTAATTTTGTGATCATTTGCTGCTATGTAAATTCCAAATTAGTTGCAGACATGTTGATATGTCATAACCATACATTTAATATTATTGATATTTCTTCATTTTCTTGGCAAATTATTGTTTTGTGATCACAAAATGGCATGAATGTTGGTTGTTTGATTCTAATTATAACAATACTGTTTAGGGGTTTTCAAAAAATGATCTGATTTAATAACCCAGCTCTGGCTATTATGCTTTATGTTAGGCGGGTTATTTGAGTTAGGTTCGGGTCCAATTGCTAGCCTGTTTAATAAACGAGCTGGGTTTGGGTCTTGCTGTTTTGAGTTGGCTAAAATTCCAATCGAACCTGAATCTAATCTGTTAATTCAAATTGACACTAGTATCATTATAACAGTGATTAAAAATATCATTTGTTTCATTATGTTGTACATTACATTGATAGATGTAGCCCACTTGTGCTACCTTAGTTTAATATTTTCTTGATCCAAACAGTGTAGAAATTGAGATATGCTTAGTGTTTAGAGTTATTGTTGAATTTCTGCTTCAATAACGCGTGACATATCATGCGGTTATTGTTGAATTTTTACTACAATAGCACGTGGCAGTATCACGCACAGTATAGTGGTGCCTATCTTGCTCACTAATCACAAAAAAGAACTTATGACACATAAATCAAGGCCTTATACCATTGTATCATCCTTTCTATGGCCCTCGGATTGCAATCTATTACCTTAGAGGAACGTGTTGTCCCTTTTTTTTCCTTCTTTTTTGATTTATTCTTGTTTTGTAATGCCTCTTGGAGAGAAATAACAATCCCCTCTTCTAGAAAGAACGAATATTAACAATTCTTAAGTTTTTTATCCATTTTATTTTATTTAGTATTTGTGGAAACTTGAGAAGTTTCTGGTGGTGTTTCCTGATATGGATTGACCAACTATCCAATATCTTATTGGAGATTGATTGAAGATCAATTTGGAGACCTTTTGATTTATGTTTATTCATTTCCTATTTATGTTTCTTTATCTTTTATTTCAAAAGTATCTCCTCTCCAATATATTTGGTAGGTTTGTGAATTAGGATGGATTGGTGTCTGCATACACGTATTTTATATGTGAATAACAAAATTAAGCAATTTTCTTTCCCAAGTAATTTCTACATGATATCTGAGCTTTAGATCTTACCCTAGTCACCGGACCTCTGTTAGGCCAAATCTTCTTCATGCAATTGAATCTCCTTCTTGCCAGCACTGAACTTACCTTTTGCAGCTGGACCTCCTTCCTACTAGTGCCAGACCTCCCTACTGCAGTTGGAAACTCTTCCTTGCAGGTAAGTGGAACTTCCTCAATCGGATTTCTTGCTACAGGCCCTTCTGCAACTCTTCGTTGCATCAGAAATTCTCCCTGCTGCAGGCCCCTTCTTCGGAATTCTCCCCGCAACCTGAAATTTCCTCGCTACATGCCCTCTCGGGTTGAATCTTCAGTCAGTAGCAAGCCGAAACAGCGGCATAAGCATTACGACAACAAGTAGGTATAATCAATTGTAGTCCAACAATTAGAAGCAATACAAAATACAAGATGAGACGTCAAGTTCTACTCCAGAGGTTAAATCTGAATCAAAGATGAGAAATTATGTCCAGAAAACTCTTGAACTCTCTAACTTTATCACAAATCACAAACTCAATAGCCATAGCTTCCTTCAATGGTCCCAATTCATGTTTATATACATTTTTGGTAAAAGAAAAAATAAACATTTTACGGGAGAGGGCACAATTTATGAGATGTCGTGGCTAGTCAACCCAATGATCATTGAAGTGGGAGAAAAATTTTTGCTGTACAAAAATGCCAAAGAATTCTTGGTGGGTGCAAGAGAAATATATTTTAGTACTGAGAACATTGCAGAGTTGTTTTGAGATCGAAACTAAGCTTCATGACCTTTATCAAGGAGAGTTAAGTGTTACTCAATATTTCAACACCTTGACTAAATATTGGTTACAATTGGATATGTTTGGGACGTGTGAAAATTTTCTCATGATGTCTTGATGTTTAAATCTACTACAAGAAGAAGTGAACCATCAATTTTCTGGTAGGACTAACTCAAGAATTGGATGAGGTGAAGGGAGGAATTTGAAAACAAAGCCTCTTCAATGTACCCATGAAGCCTTTGCTAAAGTTAGGAGAGAAGAGAACAGAAAGAATTTGATACTGGAAATGGAGGTTCATTAAGTACTAAAAACTTAGCCTCATATGTGACTATTGCAAGAAGCTTGGGCATTTTAAAGACAAATGTTAGAAGGATAGACGGAAAGCCTGCAAAATGAAAATTTGGGCAAAAAAGGAAAAATCAAAAGAAGAAGGCTAATGTTGCTATCACATCCGAAGGATCGACGAAACCTTTTATCAAGGAATAACTTGAAGTGTCTTATAAATTTTTTGCAGGTAATTCAGAGAAGCATACCAACCTTGTAACACACCAAAATAATTTATCATTCTTTCATCTTGCCAGTAATGAGAGATTTAAAATTTAAATCATAGATTCGTGAGCCTCTGATCATATGGCCGGAGACCCCAATACTATATTCAACTATTAGGAGGCTTTTACATGTGGATCGGCAGGACATGCAGATGGATCACACTTAAATATTATTGGGAAAATAGATGTGGCCAATAATGGAAGATTTAGAAATTGGATTATAGATTCAGGATATTATAATCATATGATCAGAGAAGTCAATGCTCTAGTCAACTATTAGGCGGCTTCTACATCTTGATCGGTAAAACTTACAAATGGATTACACTCAAATATTGCTTTAAAAGGAGATGTGGAGTTCTCTCAGGATATTACTCTTTCTTTTATTTTATATGTTTCACAGTTCGATTGCAATTTCATGATATGAAATGCATAGTTAAATTCCTCACAAAATTATGTGAATTTCAAAAGGGTTAAATTGGAGAAGATAAATGACAGCGTTGAAATGCATCAAGGCTTATACATACTCAAGGAAGGTCTCTTTCTAAACACATACCTGATCTATCTCCATATTTACCAATTTTTCAAGCACAATAGAAATAGTTATTCTATGGTCAATTTGTCAAACATATTAAAAATAATTATCCCATGACTCAGTATAAATCACCGCCTTTTTTCATTATTCACAGTGATATTTGGGTACCTTCAAAGAAAAAAATCTAAAGTAGGGCTAGATGATTTGTCTTATTTATTGACGATCACACTAGGGCCCGTTTGGGGCAGCTTATTTGGTGCGGTGGCAATTTGAAAACGCACCTGGCCTGTTTGGGTAAACTGCGTTTTGGCAGCTTATGAGTTTTCAAAACGCAGAAAACAGCGTTTTCACATCGCACTTATCTAGGTGCAGTGGGAGCTTATTGACAACGATATGCCTTTTCCAAAAAAAATAAAAATTTGTAATAACCACCGCACCTAGCTTATCAGCAGATTATTTTTAATCAGCTTATCAACAAATCATTCAATAAGCTACAGCTGCCCCAAACAGACCCTTAAACTAATGAAAGAAAAATCTGAAACAACCCAACTTTTTAAACCTTCCTTGAAATGATTCTAACTCAATTCCAATACAAAATTTAGATCCTCAAAACTGATAATGTAAACGAATATTTCAACTCCATCCTTGAGTCTTAGCTTTTAAAAAATGGAGTAATCCATATGAGTTCATGTTTTGATATTCCATAACAAAATGGGATAACATAGAGAGAACATGCATCTCCTTGAGGTATTCTACGCAATTATGAATTCTCATCAAGTTCCAAAATATTTTTTTGGGGAAACAGTTCTTACTATAATATTTCTTATCATTTGAATGCTTAGTCGAATACTTAACTTCAAAACACCACTTTCTGTTTTGATGGTTAACTACTCTCACATTAGAGTTTTCTTTTTCTATTATACCGCTAAAAATCTTTGGATGTTATTTTTTTGTTCACACCTATTCCTCAGCTTGTCCCAAATCTGACTTTAAGTCTATCAAATGTATTTTTCTTGGGCTTGCCTCCAACAAAAAGGTGTAAGTGTTACACTCATGTTATCAGAAAATAATACAACTCCACGGATGTCATTTTTTTAAAGCAATCATACTATCCCAAATCTGATGGTTAGGGGGAGAGTGTAAATCAACATTAATTTGGGATGCACTTGATGCAATCTACACGACAACCTCGCCTACTCTTTTTTCACCTGACTGTCCTACTCTTGTTGAGGATATCCAACCAATGCAACTTGAATTTTACAACAAAAAATTTCGTATGTACACTAGGAGAGAAAAATCTTGAGTAGGGGGAAGTCAACTTGCAAAGACAGAACTACTCGAACCAAAACCCGAGTCCACATTTACTTAAAATTTTAGGTGAGGAGTCCAGTACTATTAAGTTATCCATTTTCTCTTCTGGTATTGATGACAATGAAGACTGCACTAGATACCTAATCAGGAGTATGTAGCTTATAGGAAGCCATTCTCAGCCTATACAGTGCTTATATCTAATTGATATTGTGAAGATTTTTAAATCCATTCATGAAACTCTTGAAAATTCAAAATGGAGGAAAGCAACAATAGAGGAGATTCAAGCACTATAACATAATGACACACGAACTTTTTCTAAACTTCCTTTGGATAAGATGCTAGTTTGATGCAAGTGGATGTTCAATATCAAATACAAAGCTAATGGGAGTATTGAGTGATTCAAAGCCAGACTTGTTGCAAAAGGTTTAACACAAGCTTATGGATTGACTATCGGGAGACATTCATCCCAATTGTTAAGCTGAATACTTTCAGAGTTCTTTTTAGTAACAGTTAGGAAGGAATGGATACTGCATCAACTCAACATAAAAAATGGCTTCCTTTATTAGCATTTGTAAGAAGTATACATGGAGATACCACCAAGAAGACTCCTGGTTATGAATTTATTTTCAAAAAAAACTAGAAACATAGGGGTGGAAGTCTACACTGATGTTAGTTAGGCTGGGAAACTTGCAGAAAGAATGTCCATCACAGAATACTGCGCATATGTCTAACAAATTTTGGTTACATGAACAAGTAAAAAGCAAATTATTGTTTCTAGAAGCAATGTGGAATCAGAGTATAGGGCATCTGCCTTGGGAATTTTTTAAAGGGATCTGGATTCATAAATTGTTAAGGGAATTAGGATTTACTTCCAATAGTTCTATACAGATGTTTTGTGACAATTAAGCGCTTTTAGCATTACCAAACATCCCGTGCATTATGACAGGACTTAACATATTGAAGTTGATAGACACTTCATCGCTGAAAATTTTAATCGGGGAATTATACTACTATGCTACATCCCGACACATCAATAAACTGTTGATGTCTTCACCAAAGCTCTTCCTTTAAGCACTTTATCAGAGTTCAATACCAAGCTTGGCCTCTTCAACATCTATGACCCAGCTCGAGGGGGAATGTGAAAACTTGAGAAGTTTCAGGCGGTGTTTCCTTGCATATACTAGCCAACTATCCAAGATCTTATGGGAGGTTTGATTCGAGATCAATTTGGAAACCTCTTGATTTATCTTTATTCCATTCTTTTTTTTTCTTTTTTTTTCAAAATTATTTCCTTTCCTAATTTAAGTTAGATATATTTGGTAAGTTTGTAAATTAGGAGGGATTGATGTCCCTATATATGTACTCTACATTTGATTAATAAAATTAAGTAATTTTCCTTCCCAAGTAATTGCTACACATTTAGAGTGAAATTAGTGTTTTTCTTCTAACATTTATTATATTATTCTAAGGTTAGGATTATTCACTTTCAATCTTATTCCTCTTGTTGAATTCTTTTTATTCACTATGTCTGAGTTCTTTTGATTTTTTTTAAATGAATCAACTATTATTTCTGGTGAAAATTAGACTAAGGGGCAACTCTAGTGATTTCAAATATCTTATTTCTTAAATGAAAAAATTATCTTTAAGTGATCCCAAATTGCAAATATAATTCTGAAAGGAGATATAAAGATACAACACAATGTAGGTATATTTTTGAATCCTAAAGACCCGAAGTTCGTACGTTGGGACGAAGCTAATTTTATGATCATGACATTATTGCAGAATACTATACTGCTGGACATTAGTGGGGCATTTATGTTTCTATCCATCATAAAAGAGATTTGAGATGCATTTAAATAAACTTACTCGATGTTAAACAATGCGCTCATTTATTAAATTAATACAAAGCTTGTTACTACCAAACAAGTTAACCTTCTTGTCATTGAATAACTTAATATCTTGAAGTTTAGTTGGAATTGGATTATTACAGAGATCTTAATACGTCATGTTGTGAAGATATGGTGATTCTGAGAGAATTTTTTAGTTTTTGGCAGGACTCAATAATGAATTTGAATCCAAATTCTGAGAAATCTCCCTTCCTTCTTTAAATGAATTATTCTCTATTGTATGAGTTGAAGAAAGGAAGATGATGATCAATGGCTCAACCTTTAAGATATCTGCCATCAGTCTAAATTTCAAGGGATCTTTATCTTAGATTCTTCTCCAAACGATGAACCAAACACTTTGATGCTGACTGCCACTTTATTTGGGATGATGTGCTAACAAAGTTGATCATATAATCTTCTCAGTTTGAAACAATTGACAAATATATTTAACACGGGCATGCGTGCAGTTTTCCAGCTATAGAAGAAGGCATGCGTGCAGTTTCCAGCTATAGAAGAAGCTGGAATTCGTTAATATGCTTGCCCCTACTTAGTGGGAGTGTTGGCATTAAAAATTATCTGAGAAAATCTCCTACATTTTGTTAATGGATTATGTTTATTCTGTTGAATCTCTGGGCATTTGGTGGATTATTCTCTTATGAATGTTATACATCAGAATACTCTCCTTCTCTAACAAAGCCTATGCTCTCATGTTATTTTGAGTTCACATTTCGTGTACTTCAAAATATAGGGTCTTGGGGTGGCATTTTAATACCCCTTGAAGTGTTTCCTATTCTTTCTTATTTTTTATTTTCTTACAACTCATTGATTTTGTAAACCAAACTCTCCTCATAATGACAAGGGTAGGTCCAGCATTAGGCAATTCAACTTAATTTCCTGTCATTAGAATATTTCTGAAAAAAATAAGTTGGATAGTAAAAATTAGACAATTCAAGCACAATTTCAAGCTACCATTCGGTCATATATTTTACCTGACGTATGATCATTGCATGACTGCAACATGTTTTTGAAGCAAATATTGTTCTACAGAGCTATCATGACGTTTCACACATTTACACTCTTAAAACTACACATCTCCCAATTTATTTTTCTACTTTTGTTGATACCTTTCGTAACACGCTTCGGACAGGACACAAACATGTTGTGCAGAACCTTTGCCACTTTTACCTACTTATATTTTATTTTAATTTTGTTTTATATTTTCTTAATCTTATTCTGCGTTCATTGCTTCTATTTAATATTTTATCACTTATCATGTTCCTTTACATCTATGATCATTAATGCATATCTATCTATATATGTTTGTATTGAAAAAGTTTCCTTTCAAAGTTCAGGTTACTCCAAGAAAGAAAAAGATCCTTTCAAAGTTCAGGTTATTTCAAGAAAGAAAAAGATGCTAGGAATAAATATCATACTTGGAACTATTATGTTCACCGTTTTGTTTTATTTTTTAACCTGTGATGCTGTGTTGTCCTCTACGACTCATAGAAACCAAAGTTTTTTTTTTATTTTTTTTATTTTTTTTATTTTTTTATTGCAAGCTTAAACATGTATTTTTTATATTCAGGTTTCTGGGGTGGTCTTGTACCAGAGAATGCCTTAAATACAACTATTTTGGATAGACTTCTGAGAGCTGGTGTACTTGGGCTAAAGGTGCTTATTAAGTAGACCCCCAATATTTTGTAGTTCAGAAAATTTGCATGTTTTACGCTATACAATCTACATATCTTTCCGAATTGTAAAACAATATGTTTGAATTGTTCAGCGTCCATCTTCTAGTAGGTAGCTGCAATAGCCATATTGCATTGTAAGCATAGTTGTGGTTCTATCAAAATTTTTTTGAAGTCATACTGCATCGTATGCGGAAGTGAACTTTTTGCTGGCATACAAGAATAAACTAATCTAATTTCCCGTATTGTGAACAATTCGTAAGTGCTATTAGTATAACACTCCAATCTTCTAATTATTCAAACATGCCATCCTGGCTAAAGAAATTTGATATATTTTGAGGATATTCAACTTGAACTTCTCTGATCCTCTATTCTCCCTATCTATGGCAGCACCTTGAAAAGTAAAAATTATTTCTCTGGCACCAAATTTAGCAAAAAAACTTTTGGAATCAGTACTGATTTTATTTGTCTTACCCTTGTGTTCAATTAGCCTGTTCTTGGGAGATATTTTTTCACTTTTACATTTATAGCATTGCAGTTGATGGCTGTACCTTTTAATTTGAACTTGATGACAGTCTCCTTGTAATAGTCCTTTTCCCATACCCCCCTTTGAAAAATAACAGAGAAAGTGAACCAAACACAATATGAATATGTTTGGGCACTTGGCTCACCCCCCTTCAATTCAGTTGTGTTAATTAATTTATATTCTGTATAATAAACTTTACGTATTTATTCAACATTATTGCATTTTCCTTGTAGTTGATAACTGGAAGTTATTGTTAAAGTTTGTTCATGAGCATGCTAGTTTTATATTTCATATAGAATTGGAGATTTATACTGTTTATGACAATTTCTTTCCTTTTCTTTGCAGTCATTTATGTTGCCTTCTGGAATTAATGATTTTCCCATGACAAACATAACACATATCAAGGTGCGTTCAGATTTCTGTTATTTAATTTGTTTAAATCAATGACATTCCATCTAGGCTCCCAATATCTTGTCTGAACTTCAGATACGATTGCTTAATCACGTGAATTTTTATTATAAATAATTTCCATATCGGGACTATTCGGTGCTTTCATCTGGATTATTTCCGATATATTGCTTAGAAATGGTTCCTATCAATGAAGATGGATTCCTTCTGCACCTTACTTGTTTTTTATCTTTTTCATCTTTTTTGGCCAACTACAAGTCTATAATAGCAAGAACAGGTTATTGCAGGGCAGTGAGTTTCTTTCATGAAACAAAGCCGATTCTACATATGAAAATGTTAACTTACTTTCTTATGAGTTCTCCATAGAACGTGCTGGAAGTATTTTTCATGTATAAAAACAACAAAATATTACCTTTATGAATGGATGAAATAATTTCAGCAACAATTTTCGGATATTTTTTGCAGGAAGGGTTGTATACCTTAGCCAAGTATAAAAGACCTCTGCTTGTCCATGCAGAGGTTAATCCTAATAGTGATGGTGATGGTGAAACTATCGATGCCGCCTCAGATCCTAGGTCCTATTCAACTTATCTTAAGACAAGGCCAGCATCCTGGTAATCTTTAATGCATTACTTTAGAAGTATGCCTTGAGACTATGCACTAAAATTTCTTCTAATACTGAAATTACTATTTGTATGGCACTGTTTTTAATTGTAATGTTTAGAACAAAGTTTACAATCCTAATTTGCATTCTAGTCTTTGATTATTTTTTAGCGTATTATGTTAATATTATTTGACATTTTTTATTGATTCTCATTCTTGTGGAATAGGACTTTTGTTGATTTCTGCATAGTGGTAAAAATTTGCAGGTGACTTGTCAGAGGACTCCTTAGAAGTAAAATAGTAATGGTAGACCACCAATTAATGTCATATATCAACTGTCTTTTTGCAATGCTCTGCAGGTTTAGGAAAATGGAAAGGCAATTAGAAGTTAGAAATGTTCACCAAGGCTGAAGAAATTTCATTTTTTATTCTATCCTCCTCCCTTATCCCGGATTTTGTTTTTTTACTTTATGCTAAAAGCTGGGTATAAACCTTCTAATAAAAAATATATGATACAGGCTACAAGGAAAGAGGAATTTGAATTAATGACCGGGTACATCTTTTAATATCTCCATATGTTTAATAAAAAATATATGATACAGGCTACAAGGAAAGAGGAATTTGAATTAATGACCGGGTACATCTTTTAATATCTCCATATGTTTCTTAATAGGTGTGATTTTGATCATCTATTATTATCAGGAAAGGACTAGATAATGCGGTGATCATCTTTTATACCCAATAACTCAATACAAATCCTTCGAAAGTTTTTCCCCTTTACATAATATTCTTTTATCAGATCAGTGTCATTCGAACCCCAGAAGATCTTTTTGAGGCTATAGAAAGAAGAATTGGAAGGAAGAGATGAATGGTTTCAAGAAAAAAAAAACATTTGGGAGACTGTTGAATTATCTGAAGGGGAAAAAAATACAATAGGATGTGCTTGAGTGCTTATACTAAACTATACAATGAAGGAGATTTCATGTGCGAGTTTTGGAGTTCAGAACTGAAAAGTTGGAATTGTGCACGAAGCATGGATGGGGGAGCAAAGAGTGGAGTGGTTGGGAATGGTGGTTCTGTGTTTGGGTAGGTGGTGTACAAAGGACTTCTACACGAGAGGCATGTGGTTGGCTGTCGATATTGAGGGGGGTTTTGGGTTATTTTAGTTTTGGATGTATGATTTGCTATGGGATTGGGAACTAAAAGGTTTTGATGGGTTCAGTTAAGAGACATGCGCCAAACATCAGAGATTTAGGCTGGGGACAGGGATGGGGTGACGTTTGTCGGTGAGAGAGCAAACAGGAAATAAAGGGGAGTATTTTTTGGGTCGTGCAAAGGAGTGGGAGAGAGTTTTTGATTTGTCTGAGTAGGAGGCTGTGCAAATGAAGTGAGGGGTTAGGAAGAGTAGTTTAGGTTTTATTTTATTTTAATATCTTTTTTTTCTAGTTTCAACAGAAGGCTGGAGCAGGTATTTGGATCGTGGTTAGTTGGATTCGAACAAGGAACACCTTTTAAATTAATTTTTTTTTTATTTATATGTATAATCTAATTTTAACTTAGTTTTAATTTAGTATAAATCATAAAATTAACTTAAAGTTAACATGTATAAATATATACTTTTTTTAAATTCATATTATTTTGTTTTTAATTTAGATTAATTAAAAATTATATAAATATTAGATTATTTCACTATTAAAATTTTGCATCTCAAAATTCATGTCATGCTCTCGCGCATGGACAAATTTGCATTTAGCATTTGTGGGATGCCCGACCAATATGGATATTTATTCTAGTTAATTTTGACGTCACTAATATATTGACAATGACCGTTGTATGAATGGAGGGTATTTAGGTGATTTCATTGGCATATGGGGCAATTTTGGCCTGATTGACGCGATGTCGTGCTTGCATCCAATCTTTTTCATTGCACTTGATCGAATCAACCGTGGAATGTTCCTTTGTGGAAGTTTTGTCACTTCGAATAGGCTCAATTTGTTTTGTGAACAGAATCATTAAGTCCTCTTTGATGATGATTAAATAATTTCAACCCAGTCCAACATTGCTTTATTCGTTATTTTTCTTCAGCATTGTGTTCTGTCATGTCGCATCATGCAACCTATATTGAGGTCAACAGGAGTTTGTTAACTCTTATGGTTGAAAATCATTTTAGAAGATCAAAGAATAAATTGGAAGGACCCAGAAGGCTCTATTGTGGCAATAAATATCCCTACTACTTAGTACAACGTACTCGAGGGAGTAATCTTGTAGATCTGAATGCCAAATATGAACACAAGAAGTGATTGATTACTGACCGGGCTATTAAAAATAACAAAGAGATGAAATTAAATGGACATGAAGAAAAAAAGGAAGATTAGGCTGGACTAAAACTTCTGCAAATGAAAACAAGGTAATGTTTAAATGACTACGGCTAATAGATGACTGGAAAACCCACAAAGAATTGAGGTGTTAAGCCTTATGCCTTTTTTGATTGAGGTATATGCCTGAGGCTTAATGCCTTGAGGAGTTTGAGGTTTACGTCTGGAATTATAATGTTGAAGGAGTTAAAAATGTATATATGATATCATAATACCCCTAATATAGTTTATAATAGATTTTGGTTTAAATTTTTTAGATTACGATTTAGAGTTGCCTTGAGGATTTTGAGGTTTATGTATGAAATTATAATGTTAAAAGAATTATATATATATATATTATATAATATTATAATACACCCAATACAGTTTATAATTTTGGTCTAAATTTTTTAGATTACGATTTAGAGATGAACAAGAGGTGTTCTTGGAGATTGCTCAGATTGGTTCCCTACGAGTGAGGAGCATTGAGAGTGAGAAAGCCGTTTGTGGGGAGCACTGGGAGCAACTAGGAGTGAGGGAGAACAAATCTAAGAGTGCTTGAGCGGTTGTGCATATTTCTAATTTGAGCAGATAATGTTAGAGGGAAAAAATTAAATAAATTTCTTTTTAAATATTTTATTTATTAGCTTACAACTCTTTTTTATTTTTATCTTATTACTCTTTTTTATTTTTATTCAATAAAATTTATTTGCATTTTTTTAATTTTTTTAAATATTACATTATTTAATTTATTTTCAATTGATGATAAACTAAGTTAATTTGTGGATGATTTATAGCATATTTAAAAAATATATATATTTTTATAATTAGTTTGTTGAATATTTACGTCTCAATCCACCTTAAGGCTTATGTCTTGTGTCACTAAGTAAAAACACTTCGGTTTTAGATTTTGACTTTTAAACCTTGATTGTCACCCAGTCCTACATTGGCATATATTTTCTCTAGAATGAAAGTCGTATTCCAATGCCATCTTTACTGATTTATTTTTTTACTTTTGTTGGACATGCCTTTTTCCTTGAAAATTTTCATCTAAGTTTATATGAAGCATTTGTGATATCCATAAAAATGAGCAGGGAGATAGAAGCTATTAGTGAGCTGAGAACAGCAATGGAAGAGACAAAAGTAGGTGGTCCGGCAGAAGGTGCTCATGTTCACATTGTGCATTTGTCAGATGCAGGAACTTCACTAAACCTCATCAAGGTATAGCTCTGTCTTAGATATGACATTTTAGTAGGATCGAGTACCTTATTTTTATATTACTGATGATGGCTACAATAAAAGAATGAAAATGCATAAAATTGTGATATTGCGCTAATCTATAACATCATCCAAATTTCTATTCCTGGAATCAGACCTTGAAAAAAACTATGCTTTAAATTTTGACATACATTTTAATTATTATGTTCCCTAACATCTCCCAATTTTGTTTTTGCAATAACAAAATACATTTTTTTTTTTATTATTATTTTTTATAGTAGAGCACCCATAATTTAACAGTAGAAGACAATGTTTCATAATATTCAAACGTTGCATTTGTACTAAGCATTATATTACCTCAGAAGGCACTTGCTATTGTTTGTTTGGAACATCGGCTTTCTCATTCATTTTACCATCTATTTAAACTGATTTGTGCATTGATTTTCCAAACGTCTATATTCTTCTCGAGTAAAGTAGCAGTGTTAATGAAACTGATGATTTGTGCCTTTTTATGTAGGTATTCTCTACCTACAGTAAATTAAAAAAAGAAAAAGGGAAATTTACATAGCTAACATACAATTCTCATGTCTTACACCTAAATTTTGATATTTACATACATAGCACTTTGATACTTTAAACCTATGCATGAAAATGTGTATTTAACTTTTAAAAAGTGATCATAGTGCTATTTTTTGTGATGTTAAAGATTTAAGTGTTATGTGTATAAATATGAAACTTTAGTTGTGAAATATTAAATACATAAGAATTGTGTGTTATGCATATACATGCCCCAAAAAAACCTAGATAATTTTTTTAGAGTTTCTTATGTTTATTATGGATGTATTTCCATGCATTCGGTCATAGTGCAATGCCATTATCTTCAGGAAGCCAAAAGTTCTGGAGCTAGTGTCAGTGTAGAAACATGTGCACACTACTTGGCATTCTCGGCAGAGGAGATTAAAGATGGTGATACTCGATTCAAATGCGCTCCTCCTATACGTGATGAAGCGAATCGGCAAAGGTTGCGGGAGGCTCTGCTGGTAATGTGAACTCTCTTGTAATGTTCTTCATTTGTTATATGCTTTGAATGTTTACATTGACTGTGCAAAATGTTGAATTTCAGGAGGGGGACATTGACATGTTGAGTTCTGACCATTCACCAACAACACCAGAGCTCAAACTTCTTAAGGAAGGTGATTTCTTAAGGGCATGGGGAGGAGTATCTTCTTTGCAGGTAGGTTTATGTGCTTTAATTATTATGATAATATATTTCAACTACCGCAATTTTTTTATTTTTTTTTTTCAATTTTTGCACTTAAAGTGCCCCTTGCATTATTTGTAGATTTTATCTAAAACGGATTATTAGCTTTACATTATCTAGTTCTTTATTATCCATGACTTCATTATTTCTTGCTTTATATTATTTTGCTGTTTTATGCTTTTATTTTTTTTACCAAATTATTTGATTTTGTTCATATAGAATACTTTTTTTGGGTAAGCATTCTGTTATTAGTTTTGTAGTTTCGTAGTTTTATTTTACCTGTTATTTGTTCATGATGCCGCCAAGGAATATCTTTATGTGTAAACTAATGAATTTGAGAGTTCGTTTGTATAGTGAATCGTCCATATTTTCTTAAACGTTGAAACTCGCCATGATAAGTTTCATTTTTAACACTCTTCAGTTGAAGGATTTAAATTCAAAATTATGTAGTATCCCACTTGCCTCTGTCCTCTCTTATTTACCATGAAGAGGCTTTTCCAAAATACATGGTAGCTGGTACAGTTTCAAGAATGAAGGATTTTTGTTGTTCTGAAGGTTTTTTTGTAAGGAATCAGGATTTAACATAGGTTAAGACGCATCACAAAGATTTCTCATAATCAATTTGGATTTATGCCGAGTAGGTCTACTATGAAGTTATACATTTATTGAGAGGTTTGATGGAGAAGTTCAGAGATAAAAAGGAGAATCTACATTTGATTTTTATTGATTTAGAAGAATGCTTACGATAAGATCCCAAGAGATATCCTTTGGAGAGTTTTTGAGAAGAAAGGTGTTGATATGACTTATATTCAAGTCATTAAAGATATGTATACTAGAGCTGGAAGAAAGAAAGAAAGGTGTTGATATGACTTATATTCAAGTCATTAAAGATATGTATACTAGAGCTGTTACGAGAAAGGTGTTGATATGACTTATATTCAAGTCATTAAAGATATGTATACTAGAACTGTTACTTGTGTTATGTTGATATGACTTATATTCAAGTCATTAAAGATATGTATACTAGAGTTGTTACTTGTGTTCCGTTGATATGACTTATATTCAAGTCATTAAAGATATGTATACTAAAGCTGTTACTTGTGTTCAGAAGGAGGATTGACCAAATATTTTCCTATTTCTATTGGATTACATCAGGATTGGGCTTTAAAGCCCATATCTTTTTGCTTTAGTTATGGATGGTCTTACTGGACATCTACAGGAGGATGCAAACTGAAGGAGGATTGACAAAATATTTTCCTATTTCTGTTGGTTTACATCAGGGATCGACTTAAGCCCATAACTTTTTGCTTTAGTTATGAATGGTCTTACTAGACATCTACAGGAGGATGTACCTTGGTATCATATCTTTTTTCTTTAGTTATGGATGGTCTTATTGGACATCTACAAGAGGATGTACCTTGGGAAGGAGGATTGACCAAATATTTTCCTATTTCTGTTGGATTACATCATTACTTGTGTTCAAATTGAAGGAGGATTGACCAAATATTTTCCTATTTCTATTGGATTACATCAGGATTGGGCTTTAAAGCCCATATCTTTTTGCTTTAGTTATGGATGGTCTTACTGGACATCTACAGGAGGATGCAAACTGAAGGAGGATTGACAAAATATTTTCCTATTTCTGTTGGTTTACATCAGGGATCGACTTAAGCCCATAACTTTTTGCTTTAGTTATGAATGGTCTTACTAGACATCTACAGGAGGATGTACCTTGGTTATCCTTCTCGTGGATAAAACGAGAGAAAAAGTCGAGGAAAAACTTGAATTATGGAGGTCTACATTGGAGTCTAAAGGCCTTCATTTAAGTAGAACTAAAACTGAATACATGGAATGTAATTTTAGTAGTAATAGCTCTAGTGACAGAAGTGTGATTTTGGGTGATCAAATTATTAAAAGGTGTGAACGATTTAGATATCTTGGGTCCGTTGTCCAAAGCGATGGTGATATAGATGGGGATTTTAATAGTAGAATTCAAGTTGGTTGGTTGAAGTGGAGGAATGCTTCGGGCCTTTTGTGTGATTCGAAAGTACCGCTAAGACTGAAAGGAAAATTTTATAAGACGGTGGTGAGACCTGCAATGCTCTAAATGTACCGCTTAGACTGAAAGGAAAATATTATAAGACGGTGGTGAGACATGCAATGCTATATGGCGTTGAATGTTGGTCGTTAAAAGAGAAGCATAATGATAAGTTAAGTGTTGTCGAGATGAGAATGATTAGGTGGATGAGTGGCTTTACACTTACAAACTAATAAGTTTAAGTGTTGCCGAGATGAGAATGATTAGGTGGATGAGTGGCTTTACACTTAGAGACAATGCAAAATGAATATATCCATGATAGGGTTTGTGTTGCTCCTATGACAGAAAAAATTAGGAAAGTCGTCTTAGATGGTTTAGTCACATTAAACTTCGACCATCTGATAATCCGATCAGGAGAGTAGATGTTTTAGATTCGACTTATGTTAAGAAAAGCAGAGGCAGACCTAGGAAAACTTGGGCTTATTGTATTAAAAATGACCTTAATTTACTAGAATTAAATGAAAATATGACATTAAATAGGACGCAATGGAGAAAAAGGATTCATGTAGCCGACCCCACGTAGTGGGATAAAGGCTTTGTTGTTGTTGGTGTTGTTGTTGTTGAAGGTTTTTTGTATGGAATAAAAAAAAGGGAATACATAATAAGTATCATCTTTTAGAGGTTGTCCGAAAGGACTTACTATCACTTCATGCAACACTCATCCCCAGAGATTGTTAAGGATTCATGAAGGCTGACCCCAAATTGTTTGAAATGTTAATGCCCATGATAATGAAAAACATGGCAAACATTGATTTGTTTTACTTAATGATGCGGGCCTTGTCGTGACCACGCGGGAGCGGGGCTCTCCCGCAGCGAGATTTCGGGAGCAGGGCTGTATCCAAGGAGGTGGTGGTACTCCGGTTGTATCCTGCTCCAAGGTGGCGATTGCATCTTCACTACTTCTTCTCCTCCGCTTCCCTTAGCTGTTGGCCATCCCCAACAGCTTCCCCTTGCACTTTCGGCCCCTTCCTGCTGCAGCAACCTGCTGCCCAGCCCTTTCAGGCCCCTCACGGCAGCCAACCAGCACCCCTACAGCAGCTACTTTGTTGTCCTTCCCCTTCCCATCGTTGCTAGCTTTTCCCTACTCAACCTGTTGTCTCCCTCCTCCAGTTCACCTTCTAACCCTGACGACCCCCTTCCCTCATCCACCCTTGCTGTTGCAAGCCTCTGGATCCACCGAGTTAACCTCCAACGCCCTTGGGATATACTTTCGAGGTGTTTGTTTGTGTCATCCTATGTTTTGTGTTTGTTATCTTGTATCTTCTTTTGAAGTGTCATTGTTACAACAATTTCAATTTCATTAATAATAATTGTGTTTCTTTTGTGGTTTGAGCTTTCTCCTTCGATATGACTTAATTTTCACAGCAAGGCTTTTGAGCTAATGTGCATTTAATGGAGCTTTTACTTCAAATTCATAGCTTATGTTGTGGAAGTTTAATTCTCAATCTTGCGTGTGTAATATTTTATATTAGTGTGTGCATCATCTTCCAAATTGCCCATATGAAGTTGTTATTTAATGATGCTGGCGATTGTGCTATTTATTGTTAGCTCCATGTTAGCGACTATTTCATGCTAGAAGCTATGAATCCTGTGATATATTGGGCGTTAGTTTTACATAATTCTAATAATCATATTTTTCATATATAAATACATGATATTCTGAAATTTATTTTTAACCAATCTTTCTTAATTTTGGCTATCTGCCACCAATGTTCTTTGTGTTTGCTTCTATAAATAAATTAATCAAAGAAGGATTTTTACTTTTACAGTTTGATCTTCCCGCTACTTGGCATTATGGAAAAACTTATGGTTTGACGTTGAGGCAGTTGGTTAAATATTGGAGTGAGAGACCAGCAAAATTTGCAGGCCAAGAACACAAGGTAAGCAATTCATTAACTTCGAGATCACATTAATTGAAATAAAGATTTAAAAAATATATTGTTTTCACTGAAATGCTACTAAAAAGAAGGAAGATTTACATACATACCACTCAATTCTTTTCTATTTACATATCTAACACCTAAACTTCAAATTTTACTTATATGCTACCTTACCTACGCATGAAAAAGTGTATTTCACTTTTTCAAAGTTAAATTAGTGGCATTTTTCTTATGTGATGGAAAATATTTAGGTGCTATTAATGTAAAAAACAAAGTTTAGATGTTAGATATGTAATTACGTAAGAATGGGGTGGTATGTATATAAATGCCCAAAAAAAAAAAAAATGCAGGCACGTCTTCTACAAGTTATTTAACAAGTATCCATTTAAGAAAGAAAAGTGTAATATTACATCAGATTTTAAGTTTTAAAACTAAATATAATGGATAAAATCCTAAGGAATTATCCTTTGCTCGGTCCATTGCCTGCTGCTTATCAGAATAAATGCTGATACTGCAGCAATTAACCATTAATTCCTGCTGCCCTGTATGCCTTATATTAAGGAAACTTACATGGTTTTGGGTCTGAATGGTCAAAGCACTGATATTCCAGCATCATTATATGTGGCTTAATTTTAGCTTGTCTATAATATAATCGAACGTTTCATAAAAAAAAAATGCAAAATCATGGGAGTATAAATAATAAGTTTTATGCCATAACAGCAGATGTATTTTCCATTGCATTCTTCAATTAACATTTCACTCCAATGTTTTATTTCAGGGGGCCATTTTGCCTGGAAAAGATGCTGACTTTGTGGTTTGGGATCCTGAAGTGGAATTTGAGCTTGACGGTAGCTATAAAACATTCAGTAAACATCCAGTAAGAATTTACATCGCATCAACAATCAAATATTTAGTTTCTATTCTGCTGTCCTATAATTGAATTATGAAAGTTTAGGTGTTACAATTATAGACAAAAGAATAGGGTGGTATGTATATAAATTCCCCTCAAAATTAAAAGGACTTTCCGTTGCTCCCCTTTATTTTTCCGAAATTGTTTCAAGACATTATTTTTATGTGGGATCTTCCAAGCATGAAATCAAATTTACTATTTGAAAGTGACACTTTTTTTTTCCGTTCATCTTTCACTTTCAAAACATGTGAATTTGAAACATCAACTGAAATATCAGTATTTACCTAAAGTTTATTTTTGTGTTGTTCAGAATATTTCAGCCTACATGGGAAAAACACTATCAGGAAAAGTATTGGCTACTTTTGTCAGGGGAAATCTTGTATTCAGTGACGGAATACATTCCCCAAACCCCTGCGGTGAAACAATCCTTGCCAAATAGACTTGCAGCCACAACTTTATTGTCCAGTAAGACCAAAAATAAAGCAGAGCAGGAAAAGCTGAATCAACGTATTATCACTCTTGACAGGTATGCAAAGTGAAATGCATAGCAACCTGCCACTGTTCTGTGTAAGATGGAGCTTGAAATTATTTCAAGTTTCTAATATAATGTTAATGCAATTGTGTTAGTCTTTCTAGTCATTGGAAACATAAATCATGTGTGCTGTTAATGTCTTGTTTTTTTTTTTATTTGTATTTTGTAGTTTGTTTTTAATGCAATGCTATGTCTTTGATGATGGTTCTAGTTTTGATTACATCTGATTTGGGATTGTCTTTATTGTATGATGTTGCTGTTCTATTTTTCCTTCCCGGTTTGATACTGTAGCCCTGCATTTATGTTGTATGTAGTTTAGACCTTCATGTCGTGGCAATTTTCAAGTTTGGGTGATACTTTGGCATGCCAAGATATAATTTTACTCTGCTTTAAGACTGACGTGTTTATATTTCATTTCTTTCACAAAATTGGGCATACATATTTAAAATAAAAATCTTTTCAGCCTGGGTTTATACAAGCAGAGCTTGAGTGCGCCGAAGGTTTGTTCGTGTTCGGTTCTTTTTGTTATTGTTTTTAAAAGTTTTTCTTACACTTGGAACTGTGTTTTTCTGATGTGGGACTAAATGTGTGAGATTAAGCTGTGTGGTCTCATTGTTTCTAGTTTTTTTTTTCTTTCCTGTAAATGGATCGGCTCGCATTACTTTTTGAGATATTTGCTTGCCAATCAAATTTTATATATTTACATATCTAACACCAAAACTTAATAAAGTGAAATGCATGGCAACCTGCCACTGTTCTGTGTAAGATGAAGCTTGAAATTATTTTATAAAGAAAAACAAGCAGACTTAAAAAACATGCTAAAAAAATTGGCTTAAAAATCAATTTTTCGTGTATTAATCATACCGGACCTTTAGGAGCTCAAACTTGGAGCCTAAGTGCCAAGTGTTCTGTAAGAAAATCAATTCAAAATTTGCCTCGATCGGATTGAAATAAATTAGCTGACTTATGAGCTAAAATTTTATATCACAGTTTATGTAACCAACTTCGAGTCATACATGGATCGGCTTGAACTGGCTCGAGATTGACTCGTAGTTTTATATATATATAATTAATATATAATTTGAAATCAAATATAACGACTCATGAGCTTATTTTGGACTGGAACTGATCAAAATAACTCAATTTGAGCCAGTTTGTTCCAATTTTGAGTCGGATCAAGCTGATCTCAAGATGGAACAATTGAAAATATTTCAATTTGAGCCAACTCATTTCGATTCCGAGTCAATTCAAGCTCGATTTGATTTTGAGCAAAGCTAACTCGAAATTGATTATAGTGAATGAAGAGCCGATTTCGAGCCACTCATTACATTTAAACCGATCCAGCTCAACTTGACAGCCACAGACTTTGGCTAGTCAGCATCTAAGCACGATACTGGTTAAGCTGCCAATCAATCTCGGTACACCTGTTCGTAAACTTATTAAACCCAGTACTTAGAGGTTGAAGGACAAACATCATGACCAACATAATAAAACGACTTACATGTTAGCATTGATAAAATTAATCCTAATAATAAAAAACAATTGGGATTTTTATAGTAATGATATCACTTAGCGCATGTGTTTCCAATTACATGACAAAGTAATTTTCTATTCATTAAATTTCAACCTTAGGAGACTTCTTTGCCAACTTCATCAAAAGATTTATCCTTTTTGCCAAACTAGAGATAAAAATTGATAGGCAAAAGGCCTCTTAAATAATCTTGATGTCATAAGTTTCCAATTTGGTTAAGAGGACTTGAAACATGAGCACATGTAATTAAAGCTTTTAGCTTTTAAATTATATGTGCATTGGAAGTCTAAGTAAAGATATGTTTCTCTAAGAAGTAACGTGGTCCCAATAGCCTTGATTTAGCTAGCTCAATTATGGATGGGAATAATTCAATTTCGGAGTTATTTTGCCCAAACTTAAACATAGATTATACGATTCGGCGCGGAAATTGGCTCGTGTGCTAAATATTCAAATATCACACCCTACACAGGAGAGGAATCAAACCCGTGATCTGAAAGGACTACGACCTTCAGAGACGCTGATCTACCAACATGCCACGAAACACACACGAGATTCAAGAAGTAAATATTATAATATTAATCTCCAACAACCAACTTTTATTACATTTAATTTTCCTCTATTTATAGAAAATTAGAATAATCGTGAAATGATAAATTTGATATTTATGTTTTTTTTTGAGTTTGTTGATCTCCTTTAGTCGGCCTTTGGTTTGAGTTTGCCACTCATTTTTGAGCGTCAATCGGCCTTTACCTAGTCCGCTCCTGAGTTGATTGGTCATCCCAGTTGATCATATCTCAAGTTAACCTGTTGATCGGGTCTCATTTGTTTAGTTTCTTTATATCTTGGATATTTTCGTCTCATTTAGATCATTTAATAAGTATCATGCGATACAATCATACACATTTTTCCGTGTACAACTTTAACTTTAAAAAGTGAAATATTTATTTTCATGCAACTCTAAGTTTACATGTATGTTAAAAGTTGAAGTTCAAGGGTTAGATATGTAATTACGTAGAAATTGATGGGTATGTATGTAAATATTTTTTTATTTATTTTAAATGTAATAAAAATAAAAATAAAAAACTTATTAATCAGGAAGAAATCTCATTGCATTTATGCTAAATTTAAATGAGAATATTCCAATTCAATTTCTTCTCGCATGACCAAATATTGCTCTCAAGAAAGAGACGTTTAAAATACTTAGCTACTTCAAATTACTCTTAGGGCTGATGATAGGTTGATTTCAAGCTAACTGCTTGAAATTAGCTCGGATTGAAATCAGCTCTAAATCGGTTTGAAATAGGTTCGAATAGATCGAGTTTGGCTTGAGAAATTAGGGCAAAGAGACACAAGACTCAACAGAACAATCAAGATCGAATACAAGGATTTAATGAGGTTCGGCAATATGCTTACGTCCTTGGGAGCAATGAGCAACGATGACGTTTTGATTTCTTAAAAACAGTATATTCTCCTCTCTGCACCAACATCTGTCTCTTATCTGGTATATGAGTCATATCTAACATGCTTGAAATTGAATTGAGCTCAAGCCAACCCGAAATCGAAACAAGCTGACTCAAATTTTAGTTATTTTGATTTGTTCCAATCCAAAATCAGCTCGATCCTGCTATAAATCAAAATAAGATGGCTCAAACTCAGTTATTTGGATCTGTTCCAGCTCAAAACCAGTTCATAGCTCATTATATTTGATTTTATTTAACATTGTATATAATTTTCATAAATAAAAAAAATAATTGACAGGTTTCGAGAAAGTTCCAACCAATTCATGCATGGCTCAAAATCAGCTTGAAAAAAATTTTGATATAAGATTTAGTCTCAAAAGTAAGCTCATTTATTTTGATCCGAGCTAAAATCCAAATCAATTTTGAGGGTTAATGACTTTGGAGCTAAATTCATAGCCTAATTAATCCATCAAAACTAAACGCTAAGGTGGCTAGAATTCTATTTTAAGTTGAATTGAAGGCCTAGTCTTAGCTGAGATAAAACTAGAAACATTTCAAACAGGTTAATAACTATAAATATCATGATATGACAAATATAGAGAGGGCCACATAATTAAATCTGCTCTCCCCTCTATTGTTCTTACTGCCCGCTGCAGGTAGGGCTGTCAATTTGGCTTGTTGTATGTGAACAGTTCGTGTTCGACTCGTTCGTTAAGCCTAACGAGCCGAATACGAACAACAGTTTGTTCGCTCATGTTCGGCTTGAAATGACTCGGAAAAAAAATTTATATAACAATATATTACATATATTATTTATATAATAATATATTATATATATTTATGTCTAAGTTTAAATCATAACACTTCATGTGGCAATGTAGTTAATGTTTTTTTTTTTTTATAGATTTGATCCAGGTTCGAATCTCACACTTTACATCTATTTTTCTCAATTTTAGTTTAACGAGTCAATTTTGAGCCGAACAAGAGCCGAACACGAACACACTGTTCACGAGCCGATTTCGAACACGAGCTATTTCGAACGAGCTGAACACGAGCCAAGCCTGAACTCGCTCAAGCTCGTCTCGTTTACAGTCCTAGCTGCAGGGGCATTTACATACATACATACCAAACCCTATTTATTTACATATCTAACATCTAAATTTTATTGTTTATATTAATTCCATCTGAAGGTCTTGCATCATATCAAAATCATCACTATTTCAACTTTTAAGAAAGTAGAATACACTTTTCCATACATACAAGTTTGGTGTTAGATATATAATTACATAAAATTTGAGTGGCATGTACGTAAAAACTTCCAATGAAGAATCTCAAAAAATGAATTCAAAGGATATCATGCCCGGAAAAAAATGGAAGCTTGTTTGGCGCTTGTTGTGGAGCAAATATTACATATGAATTGATGATATTATAATGTTTTTGTGGAAAAATTAGACGTACATTATCCCGCATGTTATATTTGATGTTTGTGAGCTGAGCCAGTGGATTTAACGCGGCAAGCCAACGAAGGAGGAGCCTCACAGTTCCCTCACTGTCACTCGCTCTTCTTCAGACGCGCGCGCACAGCTCGAAGTTCCCAGATTTCACCTCTTTCCTTCATTTATGATTGCCGGCTTTTCCCGCCAGCCGGAAACTTCTCCGTCGGAGAACGAAGAGCGGAAAAGAGGCGCCTTTCTTCAGCGGAGTTGAACGCAGGATCTGCCAATCTACAGAACCAAATCATTGTGTCTTGTCATGGTAGACTGAGCTTCATGGCTTTGTTGTTCGAGTTCTGGAAAATGTGATCAAGGCGGAGTTTTTAAAAGAGACAAATTTTAAAAATCTATACTTTGAGCTTCATTATTCCTGCTGGCTGATCTTCTCCGACGAAGAACTGCTTTAGCTTTTAAAGTGTGAATTTTTACTGGAGGAGGAAACATGAGGTACAGAAGAATGGATTTTGAAATGTGCTCAGTTTAACCTTTTCCTGAGGCCATTAGACCCCTTTCGGAAGAAAGCTACGATTTTTTAATTTTTTTTTTTCTTCGTGTTCTTAGGTTTTAATGCTTGGAAAATGTCGAGAGGAGGTCTGGAGATGGAGATGCGTTCACTTGCTCTGACTCCTACTTGGTCCGTCTCAACTGTGCTAACCATCTTTGTTTTTCTCTCCCTGCTCGTGGAGCGATCTATCCATTGGTTATGCTCTGTAAGTTATTCGCCTACTTTACTGTGTTATTAGGTTTTACGTATTCCTGTCTTCTTGTCACTTAGCCACACTCTACTTTTTCAGAGTGCTCTTCCATTCATGGTTAGTTAAAAGCCAAGAATGGCTGTTTGGATGAATGATTTCTAATAAAAATAGTTACTTTTAACTGGATAAATGGTTTCTCCTGCATTTACCGTCTGTGTTCTGTCCTATGCTTCAACTTAAGAACCTTTGAGGAGATTTCTGTTTTAACGGATACTCACATCTTCTTCAACAAAAAATTCAGATGGATAAAAAATGAAGCTTTTTTAGTTTGACCTTTGTAAAAAATGAAACCATAAGCAGTCTTTTGGCCTGAAGGCAATGAGTTCCATGAAGTTGTGTCGGAAGAATTTTACTTTTCCCTATTCTTTGGATTGTGTAATTTTAGTTAAAAAATAATAATTCCTACTATTGTAAATGATTATACAGCATTGATGAAGTATTTTAGTTGCCAATGTTTTCATTAAAAGTAGAGTAAATAACTTTTGTTTGATCCACTTATTTCACTCTTGGAAGTTCTAATACTGCTTATAATTCCAGTGGTTGAAGAAGACCCACAGAAATCCACTATTTGAAGCCTTAGAGAAAATGAAAGAAGGTAATCAATACCTTAACAATTATGAAAGTTTTATCCTTTTTCAGTTCATTTTTTCCATGTGACTCGGCTAATATAAAAATTGTAAAGATATCTTTCTATTAATAAAATGTTTTATTTATTCAGAATTGATGCTACTGGGATTTTTATCACTTTTGCTGACTGCCACTTCAAGAACAGTTTCGAGCATTTGTATCGACTCGATGTTTTATAATAGTAAATTCTCACCTTGTAAAGAATCGGAGGTAGAAGGCACTACGGATGTCGACAACATATCATCTCATGTGGACAGGAAACTTATGGATTTAGCTCTTCATCATTTTGGAAGGAAAATTTTGAGCAATTCTGGAAGTATATGTCAAGAGGTGCGCGAAGCAATCCGGCATATCTAACACCTAAACTTTAATTTTTACATGCATTCACCTTACCTTTGCATTAAAAAGTGAAGGTGGTATTTTTGATGTGATATGAAAGATTTGCTTGTTAGAAATGTAAAAAAAGTAAATTTGAGGTGTTCGATATGTGAATACATAGGAATTCGGCGGTATGTATGTAAATGCTCCTTTTAATTTTAATTTTCCAATCCTAAAATATTGATGTGTGTAGGGGCACGAGCCTTTTGTTTCGTATGAGGGTTTGGAGCAACTCCACCGGTTTATATTCGTTATGGCTATAACGCATGTGTCCTATAGTTGCTTAACTATGTTACTTGCCATAGTGAAGGTTGGTGGATGATATCATGATTTATTCTTCTATTTCATGCGTTGAAAATATAATTTATGTATCTTATGCTGCATATTTTTATAAAAGTAGGCATATGTTGAAACCTGAGAACCAGTTGATTTTAGCCTAATTTGGTTGGTATGTAATTTTTTTTTTTTTGCATTTTTGCAGATTCATACTTGGAGGAAATGGGAAGAAGAGGCTCGTAGGGATCATTATGATTCATATGGTGGTATAATGTTGAGCATAGAGTTGTTATTTCAAGTATAATTGTTGGATACATTGAAATAGAGTGAAAATGAATCTACTTGGTTAGTGTTAGGAAAATAAAATGGCTTGTTTAAAATCCTTATATCTGCTTTGAGATTAGTGTAATTATGGATAATCGATGAAATTTGGTATTGTGTTCTTCTGAAAGCTAATCCAACAATTTTAAGGCTCATTTTCAACTAAATTTTGGTCGAGATATTCTCATTCAATGTTTCAACTTAGTGTCATTGGTGATTTTTATATACCTGCATAAAAAATAATTTAGTATAATAGAGAGAAAATAATTACAGTTTAGGGTCTGTTTGGGATAGCTGCAGCTCGCTTTAAGTTTTAGACCGTCGCCACAGTTACATTTGGAGAACTACTTTCTTGTTGTTTTTTAGAAATTTTTGCAGTAAGAAGTTGTTTTTTTCAACCTGACATGTTAAAATATGGTGGTTGTAAGAAAGTTGGTGTCTGATTTTTTGAATATATATATATATATATATATATATATATATATATATATATATATATATATATATATATATATAT